>QKMV01001348.1:0-16475 GCA_003287335.1 Lednia tumana
GTAAGCAAAAGGTCCGGGGTTCAAGTCCTCGAGTAAGCAGGTATTTTTGAAGTGATTTTAATATTCTTAAAATTATAGCTAGCCGCGTATTTGGCTATAAAAGTGTATTCCTTGTCAATAATCGAGCTGGCCTACAAAGACTGTAGCTCTCTAACATTCATTTATCACACAGACTTCAATGCATCGTGGTAGTTTAACATGACCTTCCAAAATTGTCATAATTGACTGAAGATTTCGGTCAGCGCGCGCGGCGAGTCGATCTACGCGAGAGTAACACATGAATATGCGTACAATGCGACGCATTTCTTTGCTAACCACTTGACTGTGGTTCAAATCAACTACATAGCGCAGAGCCAAATTTTTGGTTTAAAGTAAGAAAGATAAATAAACATGTCAACACGAGCGAAAAATACTTATGTGTGCTCAGGGTATAAAATTATGTGTGATTTCTGATGGGAGATTCACACTTGAGCACCCCAGCTGAATAATGGCATTTCTGACCATTATTCCACCGACATGTTTGGGAGCAAAACATTTTGCCATGTGTCTCTAAATGACTAATTAGAGATCATTTCGAAGTGCCTCCCTGGTTCGGGTTCCCATTTGATTTCACGTGGGAAACGAGGATTTCCATCAATGAGAATCTTACCAGACTCTATGCACCCTTAACGCATTGAAACTAAAGTTGGAACTCTTTTGACACCATGGGGATTCCGGACTAGTCCAGTGCCCTGGAGACCATTCGAGGAGGTCACTCTACAAATCACTCTACCAATCACACTACCAATCACTCTACCAATCCCTTTACCAATCACTCTACCAATCACTCGACCAACGAGGAACAGGTCAGTACGCCACTGTGGTGCTGAGAGGGAGGCTGTTGCTGTTGCGTGCGGGAAAAGATTCACCTTCATATTTCCTCTCCGTGTCTGCTAAAAACATGAATCACTCTTACTTCGTGATGACTGTGTTACGAAGCTACAAGCAACACAGAGCTGCGCTGCGCTGCGCTTAGCTGAGCTGCGCTGAGCTGAGCTGAGCTGCGTTTAGACTTGAAACTCTATGGTGTGATATGGCTGGTGGTCTGGACTGAGATACACTTTTGTGTTTATGCAAATTTTGGAATGTAGGAAGGAGAATGCTGGAGATTTGAATAGACTCTGGTTCAGATTTAATTTTCGCGTAATGTGTTGGGAGCAGCTTTGATGCAATGCCTCAAAGGAGGAAGAAATAGTTTTCGAAACCCGTTGATGTGATGTGTGAATTACGGTCATTTTTATCGTGGTAGATGTAGATTTGGTGAAGATAAACTCGCAGTTAATACGTTTTGAAATCCAACACCTGTCTTCACATTATGGATTTAGAATAACTTTTTGTTGGGTACGAAACCATTGCCTATGACAGAGTGCAAAACAAATAGAGGCTTTTAAGGTGTCAATAATTTTGATACCTGGCATCCAATGCCAATGGCATCAATGTTTTGAAACATCTTAGTTTGGCTCTGGTTGATATTATTTGATTGATTGACGTTTCGGTAAACCAGCCGACATACGCCGATCAATTAAAAATGTACCGATCCAGGCCAAGACCGAGAGAGTTTATTATTAAACATAATTTTTTGTAATAATTTAAGAGTGTTTCGTGTCTTGTGCATTTTTAAATGACTTCTTCCAATGACGTGGGAGAAGACTACTTCACTTGAGACCAAACAACAACATAGCTTTGCTAAAAAGAAATAAAATTGACAAAATGTCGAAGCAATAAATGAATAGCTTTCCAGGAACAATCTCCGATGCCAACGAAACACGTGGGTTCAATGAGAAAATGTACCCACTCGTATTTTCGTTTCAAAGGACCGCGAAAATATGTCTGCCATCCAGATGACATACTCAAAGAGAATTCATGATTGACGTCGTTTGTACACATGGTAGAATGCAACGCAAGCTGTAAACACCAACCCAGGTACTCGCTAAAAGGAAATGTACGCTAGTGTGACTGCAAATAGTATCTCAACCTTTTAAGAGGACTGTGGATAGCTGGCTAGGTTTGTTTGCAAAGGTTTGCGCGCCCTGATCGTATCTGACACTTTTTAAGTCCTAAAAATTGAACAAAAATTCTGAAAAAAAAACAGTTCATGAGAGAGGAGTACATAGAGATACTCAACATAACTTGGTGTGCCAATCTTAGAATTTACTAAGTTATGCATTTTTTTAAGTATTTATTTAAATAATGTTTGCTAATTATTTAAAGCTAGGCTATTTGAATTAATGGCTTGTGGTTTATTCAGGTAACTCTATTTATCCTTGCTCAAAACACTGATTTTTTCCGTTAAATTTTGAGCATTTTTGGGGCACAAAAAGGTGTCAGTTACGGAACCTCTAAACCGCTAAAACGAAGACACTCTCCATACTAAAGCATAGGGCAGTTTTAAGGAGAGCCGACCGTCCATAGCCCTCTTAAGAGCCAACTAGAATGATCACATCATCTGGGATTGGAGCCCGAGTGCGTACAATCCCTATCCCATTGCCAACACATTTCGGCGCGTTCAGTCATTGTATTGCCCGAATTCGCGCTATAAACTCTGAATGTTAAAGTTTGTTTTATGCTTACAATTGGTTGCATTAATTCACTAGCCTTCAGCTTCGCTCAGTTTCTCACAGCTTTGCCAAACTCAGTTGTACGCATGTAAGCAAAAAAAATAACATTGCGTTTGTAGTAAGTTGAGTTGTTGATCTGTCGTGGCCCTCAACCAACCGAGAAGTCAGGATTGAGTGTGATTAGTATACGG
Organism: Lednia tumana; assembly: GCA_003287335.1. NCBI lineage: Eukaryota > Metazoa > Arthropoda > Insecta > Plecoptera > Nemouridae > Lednia > Lednia tumana. The sequence goes on from QKMV01001348.1 coordinate 2,789, forward strand.
TTTATGAAGACCAAAGCTTTTGGGCCTTTCAAGAAAGAAGAAAAGAGAAGGTGCTTACGCCTGGAACGGCTGACGTCGACGACGGGCGTTGGTCTGGGATAAGGATTGTTATTACGCAACCCGGGGGCCCCTGCATTGCCGGTACGCTTTCTCCAAGAGTACACTTTTGTAGTTGCTCCTTAAGACGTGAACCTAGTGGCACATGGAAAAACCCATCCGATTTTTAGGTTATTTCAATACTGCAGTCAAACTGTAAGTGGCAGATACATAAGCTTGCTGCTTTTTAAAAAACTGTTAATAACTGGGTTAAACTGCTGCTTGATGAAATGATGAAAGCTTACTGCTTCTTTCCATAGATAATTCAACTGGCTTTTTTGCCTGATTTGTTTGGAGTTTCTATTCGTGTTATTTTTGTGTTACTTTCTGGGAAACTCAGCTTTATTGTGAAATTAACACCTGGGCTCAACAAAAAGCAACGAAAATCAAATTGTAGAAAATCAAATTTTAAAGCGTATTTTGTCAGGGAGCCAGCTGAATTTTCTACGGAATGCATTAGTTTATATGTCTCTGCCACTTACAGTGCGAGTGCAGTTTTTAAAATAAACTTAAAATCGGGTGAACTTTCCCGCTTGCCACTAGACTCACCGTCAGCTTTATTTAGAGAGTCCAGCATGTCATCCAATTGATTTGATACAATTACCTTTAGCCATGCTGCGAAAATTGTAGCTTTGGGAACTGAAAAAGTGTCCAATAAATTGGATGGGAAATTAGACCCGAAAGTGCTGAATTATCAAAATAATGCGAAGCTAGCTGATTCTAAGCTGCTAGCTTCAAGGTGGATTTGGGTAATGGTCTTGCTGCCTGCACTGCACTCTAAAACAATCCAATGAATGACTGTATACAGTGTGTGAAAACATACTGTAAGTCACTAGTTCAGGAGAGGAAAAGCCCCTCCCTTCACGGCACCCCTGTCAGTGCATATACAGAGTTTCACCGCTGTGAGGGAATATGACGTTTTTCTCCACTCATGTTGCCCACGTTCACCAATGTGTGGGCCGTGAGGTTTCATTTGACACATGAGCTCGTGGCGTTCTCTTTCTCCTCCTCCTCCTCCTCCTCCTTCTCCCTGTAGCTTCGATACGTTCCAAGTTCAATAAATTTGATTGTCGAATGTTTCCAGCGGAATGTTGCCTCTAAATAACGACTCCATGGAATTCGTGTCCTCAACCATAGAACGCTAGCTAGTGTTTGTTGTTTACGTTTGCAGCGAAACGCGGTCTTTACGCTCAGGGGTGTTAAGCTGCATTAATTAGTTCAATATGCACGCTTATTACCCACTGGCTCGAACGTAACGTGCGTAATTTATGTTAATTGCTTGAATGTTACGCTTAATTCGTTTTTCTGCGATGTAGAAATATATAAACATGATATTAATCGGGCTCTTTTGGAAGGTTATTGGTCGAGAAAACCGATTTCTATACAATTTTAACATGGGATACGTAATTCACCGGGCGCACGGATTAACATTACCTACTGTTGTGAATAAGCCCGATTTATTTCGTATATATAAATAAATGAATGTGATATTTTTTATATTTTTCACTGGAACATAAACGCAGCGAATTTGTGAAGCATTAAAAATGTAAACGCCGTACGAAAAGCAGGATTGTAACAGAATAAAACCTTGTTTTACTCTCGTAATCAGTGAAATGGGCGCGGCACCAATTTGAAACTGATGATCAAATATTTTGCTTCGCATTACGTCACGATTCGACTGTGAATCAACGTTACTGTTGCGATGGAGCTTTTGGTTGGAAAGGTGAGCCTGCGTTCCAATTGAATTACGCCATCGTGTGTCGATGTGGGTCAGTGCCTACAATTATCCGAAACGAATTTGATGCCTACACTAAAAATTTTATAAGCTTACCACACTAGAATTAAGGGTGCCAACTGTAAAAAAAACTTACTGGATTTTTCCAGGCAGATGTTAGTTTATTAACGATACTACTTCCGTTTTCCAACGATATTTCTCGTATTTTTTGTAATTAATTATTCAAACACTTGTATTTAACACGTATTGATGAGCGTGAAAATGAAAACAACCTGCACAGATTTGGAACTAAAAGTGTAGCATGTTTCCAGCAGTGCATTGTTGCTCCAATATGGCCTTTAGGTATGGAAACCTTATGGTAACAAGACTGTAATAACGTTAATACGTCGCTGCCTTCTGAAAGAAACAAATCGAACGTGAAATGGATTACGTAATAAACAACGCGGCCTATCTTGTTGGTAACTTTGATGCTGGTTGTGTGATTATACTGATGGTACACAGTTGTGTGGTTATGTTTATATTGGAGATGTGACAACCCTTATTTGCCTTGTCTCGTTTTTGCTGTCCAACTCGGCTTCGGCGCAAATAAGTCGCAAGATTCCTTCGCCAGTTTCGTTGTTTTGCTTTTCAGTCGAGACGGGTGGAATACAACCTCTAATTTAGTAACCGGTTTTGAACGCAATAATGTTGAATTCCAGCTGCATTCTCGACTGTTTTGTTTTGTTCGGTTTTTGCAAAAACCGTTGCAAAAAAAGCGCAGTCACGTTCAAACAAGCTCCAGTCATTTTGATCGTTCTTTCATGCAAAAACGTTAAATGTTCCAACTCTGTCGGAATTTGCACGGAGCAGGTTGAAATAAACATCAAATAGCATTACACTTAAATACTTCAAGACTGTAATAATACCTATATAGTATACTAAATACTAATATCATAATAAGTATCTTTATTCTTGTTTCCAAGATAAATCATGGGTCAAGTACTAGAACAACAAGCTTTAGGCATAGAATTTAAAATTATCCGGCTGGCCATGTCTGTCGTTTCTTCTTATACTTCTTCCGTTTCATTTAGCAATTCCTCTTCTATGCTCCGTACCAATTCTCTCCAAACTCCGCGATATTCCCACCATCTCTGTGCCTCTATTTCTTTCCACGCTTCATTCCTCTCTTCCAAATCAATTTCAATCAATTTGATGTAATATAATCAAAATAATAATAATGAAGATAAACTTAAACAATGCTGTAATACTTCCAGCTTCGTTGTATTTTGCACCAAAATCCTCTCAAGAAGTTTCAAGTATTCCGACCGAAAGAAACGGAATTTGTATTAAAAATGTGGCACGAGTTATATTCAATTATTAATTGAGTAGGTGTTAATCACGTATTTTATTTTACTAACACTTTCAGCTTAACGCTCTTATTATTATTGCATAACTATAACCGAGAAGCTTACCTTCTGCCTGAAGTCAGATTGACTTACGAGTTCGATATTTTCCCCACATTTAAGTGAAACACTCGGATGTACTTACCTAGAAAGAAACAAGAAAGATGGTTAGTGAATTGTGGAATGGGAGGGTGATCGCTCTTGGTACCTATCTGTATGGATCGCAGGTAAACATCGATTACAAAAACAATCGCTCGGGCTCATTTTCCCAGCCAACCCAAATTTACAGCCTGGCCAACTTTGTTTTTGCCCGAGGAGGGCCTATGTCCGACAAAGTGTATTTGATATTAAATGACATTCAGGCTCGGTTCAACCTCGACGTGACCTCAACGTGACCTCGACGTGACCTCGACGTGACCTCGACGTAGCACCTTCCGTGGGCCATGTGTTTTCGCCAAGTGCAGACTCAACCGCTCAAAATAACCTATGATTGTAAGCGAGAGAGTTTCAGATAAAGGTGTAACTTACGTCTCAATAAAAACCGTTTTCAAACTAGCTAGCAATGTCAAGAAGTCCCCCTAAATATTTTAGCTTTGAACTTACGACTCTCGCCAAGCCCTTTTTTCACAAATTTTCCTGTGTCATTTATGTTTTATCCAAAAATAGAAAAATTCAGCACTAAATATAATTTTTTGTAGCATGTTTAGTTTTTAGGCATACTATTGAAAAATAAAGCATGTAAGGGACCTAGATTATATTTTTATCTACAGCTCTTTCGCTTACTTCTATAGGTTATTGTGAACAGTTGAGTCAACATTTATCAAAAAATTTTGATCTGAATGAGTCAAGAAGTAGAGGTATGATTGAACCTTAGTGAACAATCGTTTCCTAGACTGATGACCGGATATTTTGTTTGATATCCAGTGATTTCTGATAACATTTCAAGGCATTTGTTGGGACAGTTCCTCCAGCGCTAGGGCACGGCCACCTCCTTGCCCGCTCTTTTTCCAATTCCTGCTTCCTCCAGTAAAGCTGCAAAAAAAATTCGAGGTCGTGTTCTCTTTCTTCAAAAATATTTTCTACCAAAAATAGACGCTAATTTGAACAGTCTGGGAAAATACGAGACGTAGTTATGGTTTATCAAGCCAAGAAGGCTCTGTGAACATCCTGGGGCTCAGATTTCCAGCATTTGAGACAAAGGCAATTACAAAACTGCTAAGTTTTAATAGGGAATCGAAATTGGAACGAGATGGTCGATATTAGCTGAAAAAGATTCACAGACCCACCTGTACTTTTCGAAAGTTGGTCTTGTTTCACATTTCAGGAGAAATCTCAAACCCTGATTACGTATTGTGATCTTAGTGGAACAGATTACCAAATACTGCGTGTAGTGCTCAGATTTTTATACCACGCTACAGTCTTTACTGTGAGAGATCATACTATGTTAAACCCACAAAATGGCTGTCTTGACCATATCTTCCTGCGTTATTTGTCACAAGCGCAACAAGCGTAAAATGCGGTTACTAAAAAGTAAAGAGTACAGTTTGTTACGTGGCTGGCATCGTAATACCTCTACCGTTTATATGTCTTCGTTGATGCTCCCTCGTATTGTGTTTTTATGGAGACTTTAAAACACCCACAAGAGACGCGCAACTTCAGCCTTGCCGCGTGTTCCCAATAATCTGGACCAGAACATTTCGTTTGGCGGCCATATTTACCTTCGTCGAGCACAGGTGCCTGATACCACTTCTGTGAGCTATGCAGGTAAATATGGCCGGCTATCGTGAATTTCTGGCTCAGATCGATTGCCACTTCACCGAATTAAGTTGCAGCTCCTGAACACTGTGGGCTCCATGGTGGTGCCACGTGTGTGGTGCGGAAAGGAAAACAGGCAGGAAACAAGAAAGCACGCACGGAGAATTAAGCGGTGGAAACCACGGGAAACCACAGTCAGGATATCCGTATGAGTGATGCGTGCATGTGACGTCACAGGGTAATATATGGACGCTTAATGCCATGGTGTACACTTTAGCAGGATCTTGTTTTCGTGAGCTGAGCTCATTTTTTAAAACACTTCCATCCATATTTCATATTATTAGATGTACCATCGTACTTATTATTTCTTCATACCTGTGCGCTTGGTCTGTGCGTTGTAAATTAAAACGGGAAACAAAATTGAAATTTATTATTTAATAAACCGGAATCTGTTAAGTCCATGAAAAAGAAGACAAGATAGTTTTCAAAAACACTTTTGGTAAATGGGTTGAACTGCTGAGAACTTCTAACAAACAAACTTTCAATGTTTCGCTAACTATATTGAAAGCTTCTTCAGGGCTACACTACACATAGTCTGACTCGCCCTGAAGAAGCTTTCAATATAGTTAGCGAAACGTTGAAAGTTTGTTTGTTAGACGTTCTCCGCAGTTAAACCCATTTACTAACGGTTGTTTTGAAAACTAGTTCTGAGATTAGGCAGAAGACATGAGTATTAAGAATTTAATAGAACAAGATAGTTTACGAAACGTCAAGAGAAGTTTTAGCGATTTTAGTTTCGGATTTATCACCCCGTTTGTGATTCAGTTCGTAATTGAAAACTAGTTCTATAGCTAATGAAATAGACACGAGTCTTAAAAGTTTTAATTTGGGAAATGTGTGCGTTGTCGCGATGCGGAAGACAGTAGGAAAACTGACAAGTAGGCAGTGTGACTCGGAAAATTCCGCTTTTCTTCCCGCTTTTCGTGTTAATTCTGGAGTTTTGCAAACCCTACTATTTCAAAACTATAGCTGACGAATTAAACTTGGAGCTATATGGAGGCTCATCGGTTTAGCTAAACGTTTTCTCCAAGATATTCATTCTCTCTCGAAATCATACCATTCATAATTTACTGTTATGATGAAAATAATACAATTAAACTTTTTAAATGGACCGCGTTGCTCCTTTTAACTTACATAATATAAATGAGTGCAAATGAACACTTTATGAAGTCGTAAATGTGACACTGCCAACCCTTTCCTGCTCGAATAAACGAGCCAGTAAAGTAGAATCCCCCCTAAAAAATAAAATGCAGTTCAACATTTCATAATTTCATAACCGGTCACCAAAAAAGAGCAGCAGAATAGAGCTGTGTAATTACTGAAAAGAATGGGTTCCTTTTCATCATTCGAAAATATCGTATTTCCTCCGCAACGCTCGCTTTTTTCCTCTTTTGATGTTAGCTATGGGTACAGACAATAAGCGTACGAGCTACATAACATCAACAAACAACGTCCGCCTCTACCATTATATGTTAGCTGTGTTCATAAAATGCACATGGATAGGCAATGTGGGCGCTTATTAGGACGCCGATGAGCTACTAAAATACAGCGGTGTTAATTTAGCCGTGGAAATGACCCACCGTGATATTACGATTTTATGAAAAGTTAAAGCTGATAGAGACATGACGCGCTAACCGGATTAAAACAAACGAAACTGTCGAGTGATTCTGATAATTTGCAGCGACTCGGTGGCGTGCCATGCGTACGGTTTGTCGCCTACTGCATATTTGATTGACTGATCATTGGTGTTTAACGACGTACTGCGTACACAACTGGCTTGTGGTCTATCGGCGTCGGTCAACGATAGAGTGATGATGACGGATGTGATGCACCTAGCAGGGAAGAGGGGAAACCCGGTGCAGGCACGTAGCCTACTCCTGTCGAAAAGGGCCACGGGGACCACCGCTTAACGTCCCTTTCGAAGGACGCTACTACTAGAACAGTGCAGATTTCTCCACTAAACCGTGCTGTCAAGAGGTTGATATCAATGGGAGTGAAGTGGCTTTACTAGCTTCAAACCGTTCATTCTCTCTTTCTTACATATATGAATCAGATTTTGTCCCGCAGACATTTCTAGAAATTTCGTACTAGCATGCAAAAATCTCGAATAGATCACCGAAGTGCATCGCGGGCGGCCGGAGATAATAGGCTTGGTTCATTAACTGAAATTTCTGGAGGGCTAGATTCACCGAGAAAGCCGGCCGATTTTTGTGCCCATTCAAGATGATTCCTAACGGACTGGACATCATTTATAAGGGAACTTCCTATTTCTAACGTAGGTTACGCTAAACTAGTTGAGCTGGCCACCCTAACCCAATCAAAAAATGTTGGTACTGGTAAACGTTAGAACCTGTGAACCAGCCGCCAAGGGCGAGAACCTCCCAGTTTTGACCCCCCCCCCCCAGGGGGTGGCAGAGGGTGTCCCCTACGCCACTGCACTGAATCCGGTTACCGTGCATCATTCAAGGATTATACGAGTGCAATGAAAGTGTAATGCATTTGTTTGCGTTTGAGTAATGTTAGGTCAGGTGTGTGGAACGAGTGTTGGGGAATAATTCGAAAATAACTAGAGGGATTTTATCATGTCGGCAACGTATTATATGAAAATGTATGCCACACGGATTGCGGGGAATGCATTCTCGTAAATAAATACTGGCGGTTGGATTCTGAATCGCTTGCCATATAAGTGTGTGACAGAATACAGTTACGCTCAAGTGGAGCGTGGATATGAAATCCATCAACTTTAACCTCAATTTTCAGCTATTGCTTGCGAGTGTCGGGAAAAAATAGAACGTAAAAACTTCAAATACACGTTGAAATTACTGATTTAATTCGGGGATCGCGGCAGAGAAGCTGTAATCTGTAGTTCGTCGAAAGGTTTAAAGTGACTGCTAGGATTGGAAACGTTCCTGGCATGATTCTTCAGATGAGAAATATTATTTTACGATATCCAATAAAAAGCAAACCAGAAGCACATAAAATGTTCGATTCACGATGGCACAGCGGAACTTCGGGATTACCTATGCAACGTGATGATTTGAGCCTGGGTGGCAATAAAAACTTTGTTTTAACTTTTGACTTTCCATAACAATAATCGTTTAAAATTTGCATTTGGAACAAAAGTGTTAAAACTAAGGTATGACTAGTCGATATCGCGCGGTGTACCGCATTCAGAAGTGGCGATGTCAACCATTCGAAACTTTCGTGTGGTTCGAACAAGGAATTGGATCAGAAACGATTCTTTTTTGAGGGGAGATGTGGACCAACTAATCTTGTTGACATAGAAAATAAATAAAAAACTATCGCCATGCAAGTGTCAGATGTTCGCCGTTTTTTTGTTTTCAGCAGGGTTTTTCTCCGATAGACAGCCTCGATAATTAATGTCTATGGCTTTACGATATAATAACCGTTCGCTGGTTGGTGATAGTAATTAATTAAGGTTTAATGATGGTTCACTCATATTTTACAATTAATCTTTTTTTTTAATGGAGCCCATACGAAGTCTCATCAGCCAATAGCCTTCCACCTATATTTCTAAACGTTATGTCCGTGCGGGAAGTAATATCCTTAATAGCTGCAATAGCAAGATGAGGTTTCACGCTCTTCCCCCTTGTGGCATTTTCCATTTCTTGTTTCTCTTCTCGGTGCCCTATCCAGCGAAATGGTATATCTATACACCCTGCTATTAGGAATATTCTCTTGCACATTCTTTTGTTTTGCTTCAAATTTTCTTTTTCAAAGACAGAATTTTCGAAAAAATCCCTTTGACTCGCTTCGCTGAAGGCATTCCACTTCATCGAACATTTTGTTTGTCTTTCCTTTCGTATGTGTCATAACCAGGCTAATAACTTAACACAATTTTGTTTCGGGATTTTTTTGGAAGCCGAACTCAACGACATGAATTCAATCAATAAGATGCATTCAACTCTTTAGGAGGGCAGCAGCAACAGTGAGATAAAAAAATACGATCTTATTCGAAGTATCATAGCTTTAGTGTATTTACTATTAGCTTTCCACCCTAACCTAGGATCCCTAGGCTTTCTTGTGAAACCCAAGAGTAACCTTCTATTCATGAGGAATGCTAATTTATACATGTATTTTACAATTAAGTAATTCCATACAACGGGTTTTAATTGAGTAAACTTAGTCCTCGTCGCTGGTGCAGTAAGCCTCGGGAGAAAAGCTTAAGAAAATAGCCAGACGGTCGCCGATTGCACTGTCGATATCACGCTACTAGAACAGCGGTACTGGGTCACAAGGAATGCATGTTCAACTGTAGGTGATAATTAGGCTAATTATGCTAATTTGTGGAGGCGCCTGATTTCTTTTTCCGGACGCCACGTCATTGGCTAAGTCGGTATCCGCTAGTCAAGGTCGCGGCTGTGATTGGTTGATTCCAAGACATGTGTCCGCCGTCATGGTAGCCAAGTTTGCTGTCACGAAGGGACCAGATTTCCGCCTGCTTCAATTAAGAATAAATTAAGATCGTTATTTTGCGATTGGGATTGTACAACGTCACGGTATTGAAATTACCATAACGGCGACACCTAATTATCAGAAACAAGTCAATAACTGTGACGCCAAGGCGACAACAAGGTCTTTAGAGAATCGAGCTGCCGGCGAACGACATCCAGGTGTGGGACTTTTTGTGGAATGAAATTAGTAGCGTACCGATATTTGAATTGGTACTTAAAAATTTCCATGTAAAAAAGCTGGTCTTCAATAAAACTTAAAAAGTTGACAAGGATTAAACTTTCAAGGCCAAATACACGGCTAGTTTTAAATTTAAGAATATTAAATTCACTTCGAAAATACCTGCTTACTCGACGACTTGAACCCCGGACCTTTTGCTTACCGGGCAAATGCTCTTTTGCCCTTTTGCTCTTTTGCATTTGCCCGGTAAGCAAAAGGTCCGGGGCTCAAGTCCTCGAGGGTGCAGGTATTTTTGAAGTGAATTTAATATTCTTTAATTTTAACTAGCCGTGTATTTGACTATAAAAGTGTAATCCTTGTAAACTTAAAAGTTATTTATAGTTTGCAAGTTTTTTGCAATTTCATAATTATGTAATTGGCGAATGGCCGAAACCCTAGCAAACTGGTTTGCTATCCTTGCAAAGCGATGTTACCATGATGCGACGTTGTATGCTGATGGTTTGCTTCGATTTTCCAATAGAGTGTTGAAAATTGTACGTGGGTATAAGATTGGTAATATCAGTTTGTTGTTTTAGTACCGTCAGGTCAAGGCTAGAATACGATAATAAATCCGGATACTCTTTATGACAGCCAACGCATTGTGGAAGAAGGCAGCAATTGTTTGCTTCCTTTGCATCTCACCTTACCTCTCCGTGCGCCGAGGCAAAGAGTTACCCGGCCGTTCCTCGAAGCTTTATTTTATAACACGCATGCACACAAAGGTAATAAACGAGGAGGCATACGGAGTCAATATTCATGGCCCGGAAGTCCGTATATAAAATGAACCGGATGCTGCTTTTAAGTATAGCATCCGGGCTTTGGAGCCAGCGAGGAAGGAAAGCTTTTAAAATTTCAAGACAGCTGAGAGTAGCGACTCTTCGATCTGACACGAACGCCGAGAAGCCAGAAGCTAGAAGGCGGTGCACGGTAGCTGGTCCAAACGATAATGATGCCCCTGGCGGTATAATTATGAACCGGTGCCAGTGGAAAGAACACCTCTTTGGCATTCGTCCCTTGAACGTGTGCTATTTGCAAATTGCTTTTTTCTAAGAACTTGAAGGAAAACTTTAAAAATTAAAAGACAAGTTTGCAGTGTCTGGCCCGTGCGCGCCTGAAAATGAAATGTCTGGCAAGGCATATAAGTGGTGAATTAATTTTAATTGGGCGCCTGTCGTGTTTTCCTATCATAATCCTAAAAGCAATTGCTTTTTAAGATGCTTTAAGTCAGGCTTAATTAGTTATAATCACCTTTAGCCTGCTTATTGATGACTCGTTATTAATTGCGGATGTCCTTAAGTGATCGTTGGGGACTAAGAGCAAAACGAGTGCTCTTAAATCGAAGTGTTTTATTTAAGTATTGCAGCTTATAGCGTTAATAACGGCGCTGATAGGAAATTTCCCTCGGCGCGAATGTGCAAAGCTGGCTAATTTAGCGTGTCAGCAGTCGAGTTTGTTCTCGGGGTTTCAGCGGGGCGAAGCCAAGGACGGAACCCTTTCGGGGGAAACGGTATTCGCAAGCTCCGAGATGTATTCCCATTCGGTATCATTAGAAAAACATGTTATCGTCTTCAAGCGTCAATAAACCGGATTTATCTGGCGCTGTAAATTCTGAGGAAGTGAGCTTCCATTTTCGGTGGTTTTGTGTAGCAATAATTCCCAGCGTTGCTTCTGGCTCGAATCGGGGTTTCAACTTTGCACAACTCAAGATTAGCAAAAGTTGCCGCAACTTTTTGACCGAATCGCGCAATGAACTTGGAGACCTTTCCCCTCTTTGTTGGAAAACACTTTGAACTAAAACCCGGGGCTTTTCCAAAAGTTTGTATTAGATCCAGAGAATATTCCAGTTTTGCGAAATGAATGTTAAGAATGCATGTCCTGGGCAAATGGCAGAGTTCATTATAATCGCGTTCACTACGTGAAAGAAAACAATTTCCTTTTAAAGACGCGAACGCGGTGCCGTTTCTTTTCGGAGACCATTTAATTTCAGGCCGAATCTCGAGCTTACGAGAGGCATTTCAGTTTAAAAAATAAATGCTACGAGCCCATGTACACGAGCCCAAAGAAAGATTTATTTTTTATCGCTCACAAATTTCCCTTCTCACGATGCGAGCGCGAATCTCTTCCAATTCTAAAAACATTCAATTCATTCTCGTGAGGCTCAAGCTTGCTAGGCTCAAGACATTTTTTAAAATAAATATCACAAGACCAATTGCCGCACCGTGAAATTTTTATTTTTATCACTCGCAAAATTTCCTTTTGAGACAGGAGCGCGGATCTGTTCCTATTCAAAAAAATTCAATTCATTGTCATGAGGCTCACGCTTGCTAGATTTGAGGCATTTGTTTAAGATAAATATCACGAGACCTATAGACCACATTCAAAAGGTCATTCCAGAGACGATGAAAATCGTGTGTGTAATGCTTCTCTTATGGTGCTACATTTAAAAAGTCCTTATTGACTCTGGATTAAGCCTGTTTCAATGTCATCTATTGCCGGACCGTGAAAATTAAATGTCCTCGCTACCAAAAGTTTCCGGCGAAGACGCGAGGTGCGCTGTGTCTCTTTTATAAAATCCATTTTCATTCCTTCCTAAACCTCCAGCTTGCTAGCGGCTCAGCCGACATCCTCCTTTTGTTCCCCACCTGACCGCTGCGGATCGCATTTCCAGTCGCGCGGGTCCCACGGATTATTGGTCAAGCCGAACTCCGAACAAATAAACAATTGCTAGCGACGTCAACACAATGAGATTGGCCGGAAGCGAGCTCATCACGTGATACAAGCTATCAAGAGACAAAACGGAAGTTCCATCTCCGCGGGCAGCTCTACCGTCTTGATACTTAGTTCCGGAGATTACTCGGCTAGCAAAAGAAGACCACGAGCGATTTTGCGGGCCGGCGACAAGCGATACACAATCCACAGTTTTCATTTCCTCCCGTGAGATGGAGTTTATCTTCACCACCACCATCCATGAATCCCTTTCCCACTTTTAAACTTTATCCAATTACATTCCGCGACGTTTCCTTTAGAAAATAGTATTTTAGTGAGACGCTTTCTTCAAGTTCAACCGTGTTGCTGGTGCTTTCTGGTGAATGGAATGAAATAAGCATAACACTATTTTCTCCGCTGCTGCACTTCTGTGTGCAACAAGTACCGGGTTCCTGGGTCGATCGCTGCATGCCTGGGGTTATTTAATGTAAAGAAAACTCCTTCAGTCTATTTATTCGATTATAAATTGCAAATGGAACACGTACTGGCGACAACTCACTGCGACTCTTTCTTCCACATCTGCAGCTTAACGTTGAACCGGATTCAAAGTGTGTATCATTCCTGCCTCGTTCCAATTTATGCCGACTATAAACCGTCACCAGCGCGCTGTAAGAACTACTTGCGAACGCAATGAATCTCGCAATATTATACAAATGCCCTCAAAGTGAGGTACTGTTATTTTCTACATGATCTCATTTAACAATTTTTATTCGGGCATTATTTAAATAAAGTGAGTAAACCCAAGCAGCGGGTTTATCATGTTTATCATGTTACACTATTTGCAATGTTTTGCGCTAACTCGCATAACTTATTCGAAATTAATTCTGTGTACTAGAATGAAATTGGCTGGGAATTACTATGCACCAAATTCCAGTTGGCAAACGCCTAAGGGTTGACTAACCTATCAGCCAGTACTCTGCTTGCGTCGGGCGGCCACCGAGGCTAGCGAGCAAATTGCATATGCCTCTCTCTGTATGTAAGTGTGTGTGTGAGTATGTGTGAGAGAGAGTGTGTGTGTGTGAGTATGTGTGAGAGAGTGTGTGTGTGTGTGTGAGAGAGTGTGTGTGTGTGTGTGTGTGAGAGTATGTGTGAGAGAGTGTGTGTGTGTGTGTGAGAGTATGTGTGAGAGTGTGTGTGTGTGTGTGTGTGTGTGTGTGTGTGTGTGTGTGTGTGTGTGTGTGTGTGTGTGTGTGTGTGTGTG
>QKMV01001349.1:0-16474 GCA_003287335.1 Lednia tumana
TATATTTATAGTCGTATAAAAATCTCAAATCCTCCGATGGCTTATTTCCTTTTTTGCTTGACAAACTCTTGCCAGCAATAACAGAAGGGGTGTAGTAATGTAAAATAAAGTGTTCTCGTTTCACAATAGCACCACAGTGGTTCCGAAAATTTCCAAACTTGGAAGAAGCTAATTAATGTTTTTTGGGCAAAGATCACAGTGTTATTATTTACAAAAATAAGCCATCACCAACGCTACAGAAAATAATTCCCCGACTTCTCAATGTCATCGATCAAAGCCATCGGAGGAGATGGTAACTAAGCAAAATACATTCAAAATCATTTTAGTTGTACTAAATCATGATCTTGAATGCATTATCATTCATAACATTCATTTGATGAGAAAACACACATATCATTCTAAGAATGGGTCTGGTATAAAAATGATACCTACATAGAATTCTCTTATTTTGATCAGGATAGCAAGTATCAAATTCTATTACACATGTCGTTGACTATCCGTTCTATCTTCCACATTTCCCTCCCCCCCGGTAGTAAAAAAAGAAGTTAAATTTCCTTTATCTTAAAAATTCGTAAACGTGATCTCGGATCACGTATTTTTCTATTTTATTGAATGACATTCGTTTATTCGATTTCATAACGTAATGCCCACAGTCGGTGACATATAGTTCGAAATTTGGGGTGAAATTAGTTGGGTTTACCTTTATTGTTTCCGTTAAACGAGGTTATTTCTCGATTTCTAGCTCTAATTACGAGAGAATTTGTTAGTTCTTCTCTCTTCTACGATAAATAGTCAGGCGAGGGTTCCGCTACTGGTTCTGGTGTAGTGAACAGCGGGTTTGGGAACTCTGGAGGATGAGGCAGTGGGCCAGAAGTCCTTGGCTTCCTTCGGTAAGCCATCAGCCAGCACGAGACGGCTATCGCGACGGCGACAAGCGCTAGGAGTGCTGTGATGATGAGGGCGATGATGAACCCAATCATCGACACGCAGATGTCCTCTACTCTCTGGATATCAGGTGCTAGAATGAGATGGACAATGTAGGTTTTAGCACAGCTTTCGTTGTTAGCTTTTATTTATCAATTAGATGCTAGAAGAGCTCGCAGACTCGATAACATGGTGACCGGCTAGCCTGGTTATTGTTTCCGTGATTTTTGCACTCTCGAAACCATTTCGTACAACTGCTGGGACAGCTCCTCAATCAGGGGGCATGGCAGGGCAGGACTCTTAAAAGTACCTATTTATCAGCTTGCGATTGTGATGTAGCTCATTTTACCATGCATGTTTATGCTGAATTTAGCTAACTAGCCATCATTATAACATAGAATAAGCGTTATTATAAGCAAAGATTCGCAGTTATGGTAGCCATCAAAACTATCTTACAGCCGCTAGGTGTGCTCGATGAATATTAAAAAAATCGTCAAACGCATTTCATTTGGTAAGATTAATGAAGTCAACAGCCTGCAGTGGTCCATTAAAGTAGCAAAAAATAAAACTCCATGTCCCAAGTGTATGCAATATATTCTGCAGGCATTCTATCTAATTTATACATGCCTACAGTTGAGAATTTACTTTTTTAACTTCAATTTGTGTTTCTAGTTCGGCTTAACTACCAATAGAGCAGCGACCTTCCTTAATTCCGTACAAAGTGATAAGTAAATCCAGCTTCATCATCACAAGATCACATCACAACAAAAGTTTACCTTCTGTTGGGTCAATGAATCGCTCCTCGCGCCTCTCGAACGTCAGGATGGCGTTGGACTGGATGGTGATTTCCTCCCTTAGTTGGCCCTCGGCCACAGTCTCGGCAACGGCGACTTCAGTGTCGTTCCTCGGGTCAACCTCTCGTCGCCGACGGCCGTACGCGTTTGCGCCGCGGCAGTTAACCTGCGGAATCATTGAAATCGACATGGTTAACACGGGGGTACAATGACTACAAAAATACATTGCCAGTGTTACGGCCAGGCAAATAAACTGATTATGATGTGCTAGTTTCAAACCCTCCAAACACTCCCAAAACACAAATTGGTCTATGAAAGTTAACATATAACGAAAGGTTGATTCGAAGGTTATTGAGAGGTTGAAGGTAAGTAAGGGCCTGAATTACAATATTTGAATAGTGAGAAGTGACTTCACAGAAGGACGAGGTCAAATTTTTTGTCTTATTCTTTAGCATACCTACCTGGTATTTGAAGGTATGACCTGAACTTAGCCAGACATAATAATACGGGTCCTAAACCTGTTGTACTAGTTCACGCGTAGAAAACTCCAGCCTCTCTCTTGAACATGAATTTGGTCCTTGCATGAGTGTTTGAACTTCACATCTTTCAGACTCATCACAACAAATTAATCCAAGTAATGTTTTGGGTAAACAAACGTTACTTGTTCGTGTACGCGATTTGTTGCGTTTAATATTACTTTCGGGTTGATGTGCATTGTATTCCATGGTAAGGCAAGTTTGATTTTAATGTTCATGTGAGTTCAAAGTGTTGGGTGCTAAACATAGTCAGAAGACGGCAATGGTACGAGACAAGGCCCTGTTTAGGGCCACAATTGAATAACAACAGAGCAAACACTGTTGACACGCAATAACCATCAACCTACTGCTCTGAAAACCTACTCTATTCCATAATGAGACGAGTTGATCTAAACTGAGTTCATCATTCAGTTACGTGGCATTTTTGCCTGTCTGGCACCAGTAAGCACTGGGAGCACTCTGCGAGAGAGACAGCAAATATTTACCACAATAAAGGAATTGCTCTCTCTCTCTCTCTCTCTCTCTCTCTCTCTCTCTCACACACACAAAGCCCTTGGTGCGCACTGATGTAACCAGTCAAAAATGCCAATAGATAGTTCACTAACAGCTGTGTGCAACAAAATAACAATAGGGGGCTTTACCCAGTAAGGTCGATACCGTTAACGCCAGAGTTCAGTCCTCTCCCTCAGTTTAAGAAAGTAGGTACTAACCGGTTGGCATTTCCCAAAGCAAACTCGAATGTTGCACTGGAATCGGATGTTGTCGCTGCTGGGGAACTTGAAGGCATTGAAACTTGCCAACAAGGACTGAGTGTCCCCGTTGTAATCCCACTCTCCGAATATCGTCGAGTCGGTCGCACATCCATTCTCGTCAGTTACGATATATTCGTTCTCCACGTTATCTTCCATGGTCTTGGCAATGCAGCTTCTCGCGAAGCCTCCGTAGATGCTTGCTGGTTGTACCTCGACTTGTAGCTGAAGATTGTCACCGATTTCAGCGGAGTTTATCTCTTGTCCGGTCTGCGTTACGATTCTCATTATGCACGTCGGCGGCGGACCAGTGTTGGCAATCGTGCCAGCGGTTGTCAACATTGATACGTTGAAGCCTAAGGATACATTTTGTTCTCCTGTTTGGTAGACACAGCGGATGTGATATGCTTGAGCTTTGTATGTTACTAGTTTAGGATGCTTCTGGATGACAAGTACAAAGCTTGCTTGACCCTGGAAGAGAATAAAGGAAAGCGTGTTATTTTCTTGAACGTCTTGACAATTTAAAGCTGGTACCTACAAGGAATGTAATATTAAATGCAGTATTGTTGTCAAGCCCAAAGCGCCACACTATCGGCCTGCATTCACTAAGTAGGAAAAGATATTCCCTGCTCCTACTAATTCGATGATTCTAACAATTAGTTTTGATTGGCACCATTTTGCGTTTATCAGTGGGATGAGAAGACAAACCAGGGGATATTTGCCCTTCTATGTTCTTATTTTGCCCAGTGAGTGACTTACGACTATGATAATAATTGCATGGAATATTTATGAATCTAATTAGTCACTTGACAGCAGAAAAATTGAAACATTCCCTAGACCAAATATGTATGTGGATATTTCATAAGCCAGAGTACAATGTTTTCTTACATTGACGTGGATGAGTCCACAGTTGCCAAAATGAACCTTGAATATTTCGGTACGCGAGTCGGAGTCTGATGACAAAGTGACAACGCGGCGACATTGCTCGTCCTTGCTATGACCCTTCACGTAGAGGACGCCGTTGAAGCCACGCTCGGCAATGTGGATCTCCACTTGCACTCCGTCAGACAGACAACTCACTACCATCTCTGGTCGCGGGAAATCTGTGCGTCCGAAGTTCGTTCCATCTGGTGATTAGAAAGTGTAGCAATGTTAGATACTGTTGGCTAAGCATGTCATTTCAAAATTGAACAATAGCAAGTGTAGCAATGTTAGAATGTCGGCTGTAACGAACTTCGTTTAAATACGAGCATTTTTGCAAACTTCTGAGTTCGGTAGGACAGTGAAGGAGCTTCGGTGATCGGTAAATATAACCGGAAGCCCTAATGTGGATTTCTTATGATTTCCCACAACTCTTGCAGGTAAATGCGGGACTAGTTCAACACGGATGTCTCCTTACAAGAAAAATCCATTCCTGTTTTTGTGCCTGACTTATATGAATTTGAATGCAGCTGTTAACGTGCATTCTGCCTTGATACCATAAAAGAAACTTACTGCAATAGATATCAGGGTCTCCAATGTAGCCGTGGATGCACTGGCAAATTGCTTGATGGTTCGTAGCGTTACACAAAGCATTCACGCCACACTTCTTAATCTCACAAGGATCTTCACAAGTCTTGCTCTCGAGATTGCAGTAGCGGTTCGTTGGACAATCGTCGTCACTCTTGCACTCTGGCGTGAGTTCTCGCAGGATACACCTTCCTCGGTGGTCTAGTCGGTATCCATGTTCGACAGGACAAACGCAGTTGCCTCTCTCGTCGATGATCATGCCTCGTTCTAGAGCGCAGACGCATCGACCTCTATCATCTATCTTCAGCCCGAGTTCTTCTGGGCATTTCACACAGTCTTCGTTCTCATTGAGAGCTGTACCTCGAGGACATACACAGTTACCAAGGTCGTCTCGTGTGTATCCTTTTCCAATTGGACAGGATGGAACTAGAGACGAAGAAACATTACATTAGCAACGAATTCTGTAGTCCTTTTGCAGGAATAGCCCTTATCTTAAGTCTATACAGCTGTTCGGTGGTAGTAAAATGGGTTAGCCGCTTTGCTCTGATTGGGATGAAATTTCGTGTGATCGACAAAGAGCCTTGACATATCTTAACGTGATAGTCATTTTTTGGACGGCCACCTTCGGAACGGGCTAACTAAAATGAATGAGCACAAATTATCCCACAGCCTGTCCCAAATTTGTAGTGTGGGAAAAGTGAAAACGATCTCACTCCCTGCCACCGATTTGTAACAGGAGCTAACTCGTCCGACAAACATTTCAATCCATCCCAAACTAGCTGTACATCCTCAGGAAAAAGGATGAGATATTATTTCAATGGGAACTTTCAGGGGCCAATCGTAATACCTATTCCATAGTCATCGATGCAAATTTGACAAAAAGATAAGCTAAGATTGCTACGTGTTCAACCTACTCAAAGATATCGTAGATATCATCTTACGTGAAAAAACGGGATTGGAGTCGTTGAAATGAATTACTTACTCTTTTCACACAGGACGGCAGCGTTTCCATGGTATCCGGGAATACATTCGCAGATCATGGTTCGCACCGGGACGGTGTCAAGCACCTGGCACATGGCGTTCACTCCGCAAGGGCTGGTAGCATTGCACGGGTTCACGCACTCGGCATTAATGCAGGCCGTCTGGGACGGACATTCATAATCTCCTCGGCATCCGATGTCAACTGCATTGGGAAGGAAGAATTCAAGTCAGCACAGTCATTTGCAGTGAATGTTGACTCGCCTAGGAGCACTTATTGACAAAAAAGCTTAATGGCTTCATGATGGGTTGTGAAGGAAAGCCGACCATGGTGATGAAATCTTTAAAATTTAAACTAGAAATAAGTATTAGTAACAGGAAAAAATCTGTTATCTTTTTTAAAATGGAATCTGTGCATTTTTATATGAAAAGCATTTATGGGCTAGTGAATGATTTACAAACACAAATAAATAGAAAAACATTAGGTCGATTAAGAAATTTGATAAAGCCTCCACTACTGGGTTGCGTTGACTGCGTTTAGAACCTCGTAGTACAAAATGAACACCTGCTTGAAATATCATTGTTTCGATCATAATTTTTTCTTAAAGTTGATGTGATCTGTAGGAATTTAAGCTGAATAATATCTGGCCGGACAAGGATTAGAGGGTAGAACATTTTGACTGTAGAGGTCGTAAGGTTTCAACGGGGGTAAAAGGGGTAGTGTGGAACCATGGCTACTTTTGTAGAATATTTCTCCTCTATTCAAGAGGTAGGCACTGAAATGTGCATTATGATAGGTAGTAAGTTTGTGAACGTGCCTTTCTCGCATCCCTGCACAAGATCTCCAACGTAGCCACGCGGGCAAGTGCAGTCAGCACGGTGGTTGTAAACACGGCACTCTGCCGCCTTCTCACAAGGGTTGCGTGCTTCACACGGGCTGACACACTTCTGGTTCACGCACGCTTTGTCGCTGGGACACTCCGAGTCAGTTCGGCATCCGACCACAACACAAGACGCCTGAAAAACAAACGTAAATTATGTTTCACTCATTTGTTGCCTAAATTGTGAGATTGATTTTTTTGATTCAAAGTTGTAGGAATAAATCGTAGGGAACAACCTCACCTCAACGTTATGCTATACTTACTGTCAGCAATGTCACTAAAAACATGTGCAAGTCACTCACATCCAAATTGGGTCAACCAGAGAAAATGCCCATGTTCACGTGTACATGGTCTTTGTCTTTGTTTGGCCTGAATTGGATGACAGTAGGGAGATTTTTGTGAAATGGCTGACGCTAAAAATAGCCCCATTTTCATAGATATGTGATTATCGTCTTTCTTTAACGATGAAGAGGAAACCATACTTATGAAATATTTGATTTTTATTTAAAACTGGAGGAGGCTATGAGGAGTTACTGCACCTTGATCAAGTATGACTTCAGAGAAAATTGAGTGCAGATTTTGGCCAAACGCCGACAAAACTTTCCACTGCGGAATTTTGCTCACCTTGGGGTTACCCATGAGTCCTGGTGGGCACTCGCACACGGCTCGGTGGTTGGTTCCGTAGCAAGTTGCAGCTGTTCCACAAGAACTGCCGTCGGGTGAGCAAGCAGGGACGCAGTTCCGGTTTACGCATGAATGTTGACTCGAGCAGTCATCGTCGCTTCGACATCCAACTATGAAAGACGCAGACATTTTGTTACTTAACTTTCTTGAATGAAGAGAATCAATGTTGTATCCACCACTGTTTTAGTAACTCCCATTTTAATTTCTGGTTCCCGTTATCATGGAATAAAGTGTCGTCTTTCCTAAATGAAATGTTAATTAAATTATCGAAATGTAATTACCTCTGACACACTCGATCTCTGGGTTTCCGTCGAATCCTTGACGGCAAGTACACACTGGTTTGTGGTCTCTGATTCGACACTCTGCGTTCGGCCCACAGTTGCACGGATTCTTGCAAACGCTCCTGATGCAAGCCTTCTCAGCTGGACAATCTGGATCGCTGACACACTCTCCGACCTTTACGATCGGAGGTGTGGCCTTACACGTGCCACTTCCACTGCTAACGTAACCACCTGGACAAACGCAGATCATCGTCCTCACCGGAACCGAGCCCACGACAACACACTCAGATGGTCGCTGACATGGCTCCAAAACACTGCACGGATCTCTACACTTGTTCTCCAGGCATGCCAATCGGGCCGGACAATCAGGATCTTCTCTGCACTCCGGCCTCGGCTCGGGACGGCATCCCACGTATGGGTTTCCAATCATTCCCGGTGGGCAACGACATAACGCCAGATGGTTCTGTACTTGGCATTCTGCACGAGGTCCGCATTCGTTTCCATAGACGCATGGATTGATACACTGCGAGTTAATACAAGAGCGGTCATTTGGACAGTCATTGTTGCTGCGACATCCGACGACGTAGCAGCGGTCTCTGGGGTTACCACGGTATCCGCTCAGACAGCGGCACTCGGCGCGGTTTCCAAAGGTGTAACACTCGGCGTTGGCGCCGCAAGGATCGGTGACCAGACAGGGGTTCACGCAGTTCTTGTTGACGCAAGCTTTGCCGTTGGAGCATTCGGAGTCGCTTCGGCAGCCGACGGTGTGGCAGGCAATGTTGGGGTTACCCTCGAAGCCTTCCTCGCACGAGCAGACTGGTCGATGGTTTTGCACGAAGCATTTGGCATGCGAGCCGCAGTCGCAAGGGTTGCGGCACATCCGGTTGATGCACGTCTCGTTGCTGGGGCAGTTCGAGTCGGATGTGCAGCCAGGAGGCATTGGTAGCACCACTGTGGGGCAAGAGCACAAAGACGTTGGAGTACAGGTTATTTTGGTAAAATTTTTCCATTCTATAGTTTAAGGGGTCTCTAGGATTTTCTGCATGGAATCTTAAAAAATACGTGCTTCGTAGTAAACAGATGAAGAATAAAAATATGCCATTTATACATTTTTTTACAGTCACATAATAACGTTTTTTTATGTGTATTACAAACAATCTTCAGAACGGCTGGGAAGCTACTGGTGGAAATGACCATACGCTGACTCTTTGGAACAGCAGAGTGTTAATATAAAAATGAATATTATCGTGTGCTGGCAAATAGGGGTTGAAAAATTTTGCTGCACTTCAAAGAACATATTGTATTTTGATAAAAACTCAGAAAATTTATGATCCTACGAACCGATTTCATTAAAATAAGGGTGGATTATTTTACCTGGCCTGCATTCTCCGTCGGTGTTAGGCACCCATCCTTCCGGACACGTGCAGGTCATGGTTCGCACAGGCACCGTATCGAGCACGCGGCATTGGGCTGTCTGTGAGCAAGGAGTCAGTTCCTTGCAAGGATCCACGCACGTATTCTTGATGCACGCAAGCCGGCTGGGGCAGTCCACATCATATCTACACTCTGGCTCATCTTCCTTTACTTGAGGTCGCTCACAATAGGCGATGGGATTGCCGATGGGCAGATGTTCGGGACAGCGGCATCCGGCAGCGTGGTTCTGCGCGAAACAGACGGCGTTGGCTGCGCAAGGTGGATTGGCCAGGCTCGAGCACGGGTTAACACAGCGACTCTCCAAGCATGTCCTGTCTGTCGGGCAGTCTCCGTCAACTCTGCATTCAACTCGTTCGCAACGATCGAACGGATTTCCTTGGTAACCCGATGGACATCTGCAGGCTGCTTTGTGGGCGTCGCCGTAGCACTCCGCGTTCGTCGCGCACGGAACTCCCAAAATGCACGGGTTCAGACATTCTCCGTTGTAGCATTGCTTGTCGAAACTGCACTCATCGTTGGACTGACATCCCACCTTCACGCAACCTGTCAATGGGTTACCCGAATAGCCAGGCTTGCAGAAACAGATGGGATAGTGGTTGCTGACTTTGCACTCTGAATTCTCTCCACAATTGCAAGGACTGACACAAAGTCGGTTCACACAAGACTCGGTGCGAGAACATTCAGAGCTCGATTTGCATCCAACGGTGTTTTCTGATGGTGGCCTGCATTCAATTCTCGGATCTCCGGAGTATCCAGCTGGACATCTGCACACTGGCTTGTGTTCTTGGACGTGGCAGAAGGCTCCTGCACTGCAAGGATTGCCAACTTGGCACGGGTTGATGCATTGCTGGTTCACGCATCCACGTTCGATCGGGCAGTCGGTGTCGGAAGTGCATTCTGGAGGTGGTGGCAGCATCGGTATCTTCGGAATGCTCGAGCACTCGATGTGGGGATTTCCAATATAACCAGGAGGACAGGAGCATAAAGCTTGATGACTTGCTGATGTGCACAGCGAGTTAACGCCGCACATGTCGATCCTACAAGCCTCGATACAACTTCCGCTAACACACTTGTCTGTGTCTCCACATTCGGAGTCTACTCGGCATTGCGGCTGTGGGTGAGCTATGTCCTTGCACCTGCCGTCGGTGGTGGTGACGGTGTCGGGCGGGCATTGACACATGATGGTGCGCAGAGGCAGCGAATCTAGCACGCGGCATTCTTGGTCGGTGGAACACACGGCAGACAGGACACAAGGGTTTTCGCAGCGGGCGTTGATGCAGGCGAGTTGTGACGGGCAATCGGAGTCGGCTGTGCACTGGGGACTTGGTGTTGCTTGTTTTGGAGCTAATGGGAGATAAAAGACACAACGTTAGGTATGCTAAAAATTTAGGAAGATATAGAGGAGTTTTGACTTCGTCACTAAACGAGTGATTTGGGGTGAAATTTTAGAGAAAAGCATCTCAGGTGGGAATAATTTAAATATTCACATGACAGGACATTACTGTTGTATTCCTAGTTCAGGGTGACAGCTTTTTCCATCTATTATTTATGTATACATAAGTAATATTGGTAAAAGGGGTCATGATCCTACGAAACACTTTGGTTTGCTTTGGTTTTCTCCAGCTTGATGCCGGCTAGTAGTGTGATATTCAGGTACTGATCTGATAGGTAGATTGATAACTCATTTGCATAACTTGAACCATCGCAACGACAAGCAAGCCGCATAAGCAGATGTCGGGGATTGCCAACTGCCGTTTCAGCTTACCGACACACACTTTACTACAAAGCGAGTTAAAGAGTTTAGGCTCACCAGTGCACTCAGCGAATGGATTCCCTTCAGTACCAGGCGGGCAGATACACTTGGGTTGATGGTCACGCCCAATGCAAACAGCAGTATCAGCACACGTTTCGTCATCGCAAACCGGTCGACACACTCTGTTGAGTCTGTCGCAAGCCTCGTGGTCGGCGCAGTCCTCGTTGTACTGGCAGACAACGCCGATGCAGGCAAGCATGGGGTTGCCTTGCGTGCCGGCGGGACACACGCACTGTGCGCGGTGGTTCTGCGCAAGACACTCGGCGTTGCGTCCGCATTGAGGCGAACCGGATGTGCATGGGTTCAAGCAGTTGCCATTGACGCAGGCCTTGTCGTAGACACAGTCGGAGTCCGCTTTGCACTCGGCTAGAAAGAGGAGAGACCGGAGTTATTGCCACGAATACTTTTAGTCGTAGCTGCTGGGTATAGAAGGTGACGTCAATTGTAAGAGCTTTTGAGGAACAAACCTGCACTCGGACTCTTAGGCATCTATTTTACAGCCATGAGAAATAAGGTATGCGAACTGGAGCTATTAAGGATATGGTCGTGTCTTTAAGTAGAGAAACTATCCGAAAATTTGCAACTTGCATTGTGGTTGGTAGTAAGATACCACAGGAAGCGAACTCGGAACCTCTGAATTTTAAGACAGATGTACTACCTTACAAAATTTGGTAGCTTCGAAAGTATACACATGATATATTTGGCATTATATATTTGGTTTTCTCATAATTTTTACAAAACGAATTAATTAAGTTTTGGGGATATCTAAATGCGTGTTCTGTTCAATGAGATGAGTTCGTAGCTAAAACTCACGTTTGTAACATTGCACTTGTGGGTTTCCTCCCCAGCCATCCGGACAATTGCACACCGGCCGATGTTGCCTAGTCATGCATTCAGCTCCGTTGCCGCAAGGATTGGAGAACGTGCAAGGATCTTGGCATCTCAAATTGACGCAAGACTTGTCGCCAGGACATTCCGAGTCGGACTTGCACTCGGGCTGGTCGAGCTGCTCCCGATGGCAGTTGATGAACGGATCGCCAACCAGGCCTGGTGGACATTTGCAGGTGGCGCGATGTTTCGACGCCTGGCATTCGGCGTTGGTAGCGCACGGGTTGGAGACGGCGCACGGGCTGACACATTGTCGATTGAGACAAGTGTCACTATCGGGGCAGTCGTCATTGCTCTTGCAGCCTGCTGTTGTGGTTGCTGTAAAATGTATGGTTGTTTGTTAGAGGTGGTTTACGTGACCGCGTTGAAGATGCCCGCTACTTCAATGTCTAGTTAAAAGTTGACAGGTATTTGGGTCTCATGTAAATTTGTTAACCGGTTGTCAAAATACTTATCACCTTGGTAACTTTAAACCAGATTCGTTGTTCACGAATTTACATTATTTTCGGATAGTTACAGTTTTGACATAGCCTGGAAACCGGCCATGACTGCACGATGTTTTGAAAATGTACTACCTATTAATTGCTTGTTTTCTTGGTGATATCGGTCAAATTCTAGAGTCAACTTTTAAAACGAGATTGCAATTCAGGCTCAAAAGTGAAGTTTTAATAAACGCTGTTTTGTAATCTGGTGGATCATATTTACTGACAAACAACAACAACGTTTTTGGTAGGAGGCTTATTTTGCTTGTTTGTCATAAATACAATTTAACTTCATGTCTACAATTTGCTTTGTGCTTTGAAAACGAGAAAGACAGGGAAGAAACGGAGAGAAAAATATTTATAAAGTGATCCTCTTTCTAAAGCACTTAGCATTTATAGAAAAAGCTTCCAGATTGCTCATAATCAAACTTAAAACTATTTGGAAACATAAAACCTTTGGGGAAAATATGTACAAATGGCAGTGGTGTGTTGCAGAACAATGGATAATACAAATGTTACATGAAAGATGCAATATAATTTGGGAGCATGAAACAATACGTCGACTGGTGAAATCTGCAAAATATGTAAAACAAACGACACGATGATTTAGTACGGGTTAAAGTTATGTGTGGAAGTAGCCTTTCTGTGATTCAGCATTTATCAGACTTAATGTGTCAAAGTGCACCTAACCAAAGAATAGGTTATGCTGTTGTAATATATTTCAATTAAATATGTAAAATAAATTCATGAATTGTTAGGGTGTTTCATGTATAATTGTTACCTGGTGTTCCAATTACACTTTTGTAACAAAAAATTCTGTGTAGTTATGCTGACTATGCTGATGACGAGGAGATTTATAAAAAACTGTTAGTAAATGGGTTTAACTGCTGAGAGCTTCTGACAAATCGCCCCAAAGAAGCTTTCAGTATAGTTAGCGAACAATTTGTTTGTTAGAAGTTCTCATCAGTTAAACCCATTTACTAACAGTTTTTTTGAAAACTAGTGCTGAAATTAGGCAGAAGACATGAGTCTTAAGAATTTAATGAGATGTATAGTTTGATTGATGCTAAGGAACTTCGTAAAGGAACTTCATACCATAGTTCTTAAAACATATGGTATAGTAAGCACACGAGTTATGGTGACTTGCTGCATAGACGTGTTACATAGACATATGTAATTTTGATTAATCTGGTAAAGAATCTTCCTTACATACATTTTATTGAAACTAGTTTCCACTTCTAGCTGATGATAAATTTTTTTTTTTTCGATTTTGCAACGGGTATGTTCCTCTTATGATACCGACTAATTACTAAAAATCGTACCTAGTTTACACTCAACATCCGCATCGCCAACGAACCCTGGCGAGCAGAGGCAAGCCATGGTCCTCAAGGGCAGCGTGTCAACGACGGAGCACTGAGCGTTGGCCCCGCACGGTGTCGTCTCTACGCAAGGGTTGCGACAAGAACCGCTGAAGCAAGCCAGCTTGCTGGCGCAGTCGGCATCCATGGTGCACTGCGGACGCACTTCCTCGACAACTAAAATCAGACAGCGAGTTAGATGCTAGCTTATTTATTTGATAACTTCAACAGAACGGCAAAGTGCCTAAAATCTAGCTCAAATCTTTGAAAACTTCATAAATAGCCCTAGTAAATCTGAATCGCTTAAGAATCTATTAGTATAATAAAGCGTATGCTCACCGATGGTGCAAGTGGTATGTGGGTTGCCATTATATCCAGGAGGACAGCGGCAGGACGGTCGGTGATTTGTAACCGTACACAAAGCTCCCACACCACAGTTGCAAGGATCTTCGCAGCGGTCGTTGCGGCAAGCCAAGTTGTACGGGCATTCACTGTCGATGGTGCACTCTGGCCGGTTGCACTGCACTTGCGGGTCTCCGCGGTAGTTCTCTGGGCAGTAGCAACGCGCTCGGTGGTTGCTGTCAGCTCGGCAGTTAGCGTTCACTCCGCACTGGGTAAACGTGCAAGGGTCGGTGCACTGGTGGTTCACACAAGCCTGAAGCGGTGGGCACTCGGAGTCTGATCGGCAGCCAACTGGAATCACGAGGAACAATGGTTAGTTTCTTAAGAGTGGTCTTCGTTTTGGATGAGGGTATACATTGTGAATTGCACGTTAACATAAAGCTATGAGTAGGGGAAGTATATGGCTGTTGTTGCGTGAAGTGTCGGAACAATTTCAGCAATTGCCATGTTAGCCTTTAGGAATGAACACTAGGTACATTTCTGTGATCGAACCCGTGCTTGTTGATTTCATTTTTCAGGACCTAGCAATCTTGTGATGTAAGTTGGCGGTCAACTGTTTCTGTTAGTACTTAGGCAATAATGGGAAATTTAAGCCTTGATGAGAAAGTGTTGCCTTTTGTCCTGATTTCTTAAGGCTCTAATTCAATAAAGGGGATTGAAAACACTGGTTGGAGTTTTCTGTGATAATTCCCTGGACCATTGCACATAAATGCTGGGATAGCCTCCCTACACATCCCTACAGCGTCTCGTAGGCATCCTGGCCCGACCCTGATCCTCATGAGTTAAATTATCAGTGAATCACCAGTAAAAAAACTTACTCTCGTAACATTGGCTCTGAGCGTTTCCAGTGAAGCCGTCTCTGCATGTGCAGAGTGGTCGGTGGAGTTGTACTCTGCATTCGGCGTTCTGTCCGCAAGTGTTGGGGTTTTCGATACATGGGTTTCTACATTTCTCGTTGCTGCATGCCTTGTCGTTGGTACATTCCGAGTTGGTTGTGCATTCAGGTTTGGGAACTGAAAATAACAAGTAAACCCATAAGTGACTAAAAAGTGAATCCAAATTGAATACAGTGTGGTAATTTAAATAATTTTTACACAATGTAGGTACGAAATTTATTGAACGTAATTTAAATAATCAAATTGATCTATGTATTCAAATTAAAAGATCAAATCTATTTTTTCAAAATGAATTGTTTGAACCATATATAGTACATAGGATAAATGGAAAAAAAAAGATTGTGAACTTACGCTGCTGAATGGGTTGAATTCTGCATTCAACACGAGGCGATCCCTGGTATCCCACGGGACAAGAACAGACCGGGTTGTGGTTGACAACTTGACAGATGGCGTTGACACCGCAAGCGTCCACACAAGGGTCGCGGCAGCGTTGCCCGAAGCAGGCTTTGTCTCGCGAGCAGTCTTGGTTTATGATACACTCGGGGTATTGACAAACGGCAGCTCCATTCACTACTCGACATTGTCCATTCAAATTACAAGGAGATGGATTGCATGGGTCTCGTGGTGCAACTGAAAGAGAACAAAAATAACACTGAGCATTTGAACTTCCCTCTCTAATATGCGCATGTGGTCGAGCACGTGGCCCATGGTATTTGTTTCAGTGGCAACTGTGTCAAAAACTTTGTAGGGTGAGTAGTGAGTTGTGACTTTTACAGATCATTGGTTAACTTTTGTCTTTATCTCGATAACCGTGACCAGTATCATCATCTTTGTGTTTATTTAGATAAAAGTTTGCGTTATTTTTTTGAGTAGGTCAGAAGCTAAGAACTCAAGTGGACTGTAGCTCATAAAGTATAATGATAAGTGGATAGTAAGGAGACAGTGGAATGTGGGGACATATTCAACATACAAGCTCAGCTATTCGTAACGACCGATGGGCTCCTTCAAGGACTATGCTAGGAAAGTGTGGAAATATCATGTACCTGGCATCTCCTTGCATTCGACGAACGGGTCACCAGAAGTGGGTGGAGGACAGCTACACACCGGGCTATGGTTAATAGCTTGACACCTAGCGCCGTATCCGCACACTCCTGGGCAAGGATCCACACATTTGGTGTTGACACACGCTTTGTCGCGAGGACAGTCGGAGCTGATGACGCACTCCGGCCGACATCCACTTCCACTGGGATTTCCGTGAAATCCGGGTAGGCACTCGCACAAGGCGTTGGCGCCGGAAGCTCGGCATTGTGTGTTGGCACCGCATGGGGTTGGATTGCATGGATCATCAGCTACGGTAGGCACTAATTGAAGAAAATAAGGAAAAACATGAAGAACTCATTTTTTGCAAGATTTGCACAGTCACTATCCAAGTTCAACCCTGGACTTCAAAGTTCAATCATCTAGGCACGTAGCTACCTAGTTCCAAATGTTTAATGATGGAACTTGAACAAACTAGGCAGTAGGTGGTACCATGATATGTAGGTATCGAGCTTCTAGAAGTGTTAAGGATGTATGTAGCAATTCTGACTTTTGACGTTATTTTATTGAGAATGTACCTACCTTACAAAATTACTTCAGAAGATCGAAACTGACGGTTATAACGGTAATTACTTGGGCCTTTTTATGTTTTGATTTTGCTTAAGGGCATTGGTGCAACATGCATGGTTATGCATGCCCGGTAGTTAAAAGCGATGCTTAAGAACTAAAATCATTGACATCCTATAAGCTTAGTCATATTCGATCCATCAGTTTGGCACTTTTCAACATTTTGAAAAGAATTTAAAATGATAAGAATATTAATAATT
>QKMV01001350.1:0-16468 GCA_003287335.1 Lednia tumana
GGGGGACAATGCTTTTCTTATGGCGTTAAAAATCCCCCAATGTTGATCGCCTCTGGAACGCTAGTGGTCCATTACAACTCAAGAGCTTTTCTTAGTAGGTAGATCTAGTATTCTTTTCTTGGCTGGAATAGGTCTATTGTAACCCTGAGCATCAAACATCGCAGCTTTTAGCGACGTTCTTTAAGTTCAATTCTAAGTTAATTATACAGTACGAAGAGAATTATTTTATTTTACATTTTTATCAGCATAATTGGCTTTTGAATTCGTAAATTAAAAAAACAACCGTGTCACAGAGATGACGGCATTTATGCACGTATCGAGATGGCTGTGAACTTAATGAAAACTATGCAAGATTTAAAAAATTTACCTCAAAGTCACAGTCCGATTTTCACGGGAAACAACAATGTTTTGAGAGTTTTCATCGGGCCTCTCCTACGTCGAATACTTTTTGAAATCCGATACAGATGGACCTTCACGGAATGAGAAGCCCGAAGACACTCAATGAAGAATACTAGTAAATAACGTGTATCCACTATAGTACACATGCCATTTTCAGACTCCATATTGCATGGCTATTCGGCCTTTGGTGACTTTGATATCTAGAGTACATCCAATCTCGACTTATCTTTTTATCCAAAACCTTTATTTTACCAACATCGTCTTCACGCAATTTCTTGACTGGGTTGAAGTCAACATCTGACAGATATAGGACAGGTCTTGTTTGGCGATGACATATCTGTTTGTTAGAAGTTTTCAGCAGCTTAACCCAGTTATTAACAGTTTTTTAAAGACATATCTGCTCTTCATACGTGCAAGAAATACCTTTTTGCTGAGTAAGATTGTGATTTATGATATTTTATGGGGTCATTCGACAGTTTTAATCTCGTTCTCAGCCACCCGTTAACTTGGATACCTCCTTCGTGGCCTCAGGCGTACTCAAAAAGAGGCTAGATATACTATAGGTATATTTGATAGTGAAAATTCTTCGCGGTAGCTGAGTCGGATTGTAAAAAGGAGTTCGCCAATCGCTCTGGGGTTCAATCACACAGGGTATTGTGCTGGCGTGCCTTTCAAAGAAAGATGAAAGGCAGTCGTTTACGTGGGGAGAACGCTTTTGACAGCTGCGCCGTGTTCGCCATCGCGGAAGAAATATTACTTTCAGGAGCGGCGGCCGTGCCTCGCAGCCATACTGCAGTGTTCGAGACGAACCTGCATCCAGATTGCATTCTCTATATTATTTACGGGCAGAGAGTTGTTTCTGAATCACATATGTACATTTACTTTTCATTTATGCCGTATTTTGCCGAAGTTATTTCATTTTTAAAAGACATCAGTTTGCCAGAACTCTGGAAGTGAAAAATAGTATTGATGTCACAAGGAATAAACTTTTAAAGCCAAATACAAGGCTAGTAATAATTTTAAGAATATTAAAATTACTTCAAAAATACCTGCTAACTCGAGGATCCTCGAGTAAGCAGGTATTTTTGAAGTGATTTTAATATTCTTAAAAGTATTGATGTCAGCAAACAGGTTTGGAGCCTTGTTGCTACCTTGCCAACAGAAAGCTTGGCTTTACCTCGAAACCTGGTAACAGACTGCCATGACAAAAAGCTACGTCACACGCCAGGTCAGAAGAAAGATAGGCGTTTTCGGGCAACCATAAATGTTCCGTTTTCAAAACCGACACAGATCGCTCGAAATACATCGTAGGAAGAAAAGGAAAAGAGAATTCATGTTATTATTTCAAGCTGAACACAATAACAAGACACGAAAGTCAGACGCATATTTCCCATGCGCGTTGTATTGTAGCTCGATTCACGAAAATTTCCTTTGTCCCATGGCCATTAACTAATAAGTTATACCTGGCGGCCAATTCACATACGTACGTTACATTTACCATAGCCGGATGTTGCCAAATGGCAATTACCGTGTACAAATACTATGGCAACGTGGGTGTGGGGCTGTGAAACTTATACCTACCCCTGTGACAAATCTGACAATTGCACGCGAATGCAAAATTCGCATGTTGCACAGCGGTCTCCGAACCAAACGACGTCACGACTTGATGGCCCCCAGAATGGATCAGCGACTTGTAAGTATACAAGTATATTATAGCCAAGTATAAATACTTCCCCAGTGGTGTCCCGCTCCGGTATGTTTTCACACTGGGTTCTGAGTGACTGGTCTCAAAAGTTTCCTGTCGTCGGGAATTTTCGTTTCCTGGGTTAAATCCCTGGGCACCCAGGAGCTTTCGAACTGTCGAGACGGATGGTCAATAGGCCATTGGAACACAATTATAGCGGGTGGATTGGGAGTTAAGCCCCAACGATAATTTGTTGACTAAGAGGTTGCAAGGATTACAAATTTAAAGCCATTTACACGGCTGCTAAACTGGTGGTACACGGCTGGTAGAGCAATTGCCATGTAAGCAAGAGGTCCGGTGTTCGAGTCCTCATTTTTGAAGTGATATTAATATTCTTCATGACTTCGAGGCTATTTTTGGAGAAAATCATACGCGTTTCACGTGCAGTTGGCATCAGAACGGCAGTTCAGAACCTTAGTTTCAAGGAAGAATGAAGAATTCAGTGTATCTTTGTGTAGAAGTAAAGAGTACACTTTGCGAAACGTTGCGAGTTTAAGTTGATTTCTTAGCATGCAGCCCAGTTTGTGATGAGTTATTTTTTAAACAGAAATATGCGGTCTGAAAAATTGTATTACGGTGCATTAATTGAGGGGGGGGGGGCTCCGGTTTTAGGGTGCGCACTAATAAGTCTCAAAGCGACACTGCAAAGACTTGGCGGGCAAGTAAGCTGACAACAGAGCCCGGATGTTGAACGCTCGGGGTTTAGATTGCTTTGTCTTTGGGCTAGAAATACTCGACTTTTTGCATCTCTGGACTATTTCACTCTCAGTCGATCGGGTACGCTGCCGCGGGCGAAGGTAGATTCCAGAGTCAAGGTGGTCAACGTGGTTTCACGATCGAGCCGAACGGCAATCGGCAATCAAGCCGGCCTGCGTCGTCGCCGCTGCAATCGAGACGAGCGCCGATTCGATCGGCCGTCGGGACGCCGTCGTGGCGCCAGGCGGCGGCGAGTGACTCACGAGGCCCGTGCATGACGTCGGCGTCGACCGGCGGCGTCTCGGTGCACCTCAACGCACGCATTTCGTTGCGACGACGACTTTACATAAGTCGTGAAATGAAATATGGTTCTCGCCGTTTTGACTTTTTATTGGACTGCGTTTCGACAGCTTCAGAACAAACTAGCTAGACTTTGGAGGAGTATCAAGCGCTGACCCGTACTTATAGACAACCGTTTCGGCCGGAAAAATAGTAGTGCATAGTTGATACCTACTACCTAGTACTGGCAGTATACATGAACTGTGAAATACTTCAAATACAGTATCTACTCAAATAAGCTACAACTAAACCCAGAATTTTTGAATATAAAAGAATTTTTGCATACTATCTCTGCTGGCTCTACCGTTAAAGATAGCCTATGATAGTAAGCGGGAGTGTTAGAGATGAAAGAACAAACTAGGTCAATTTGGAAGCCGTTTTCAAATAATTTGCTTTAGCCCAATTGCGCCGTCGTAAAAGCTCAATTTGAGAATTTGTAAATAGCCATAACAGAAAAACGAAAGTAAATCTGAAAGAAGTGCTTGGTGCTATGTTTAATCTGTTGTCTACGACTTCCTGGCTTACTATCATACGCAATCTTTCACGATAGAGCCAGCAGAGGTATACAAAATTAGGTCCGATTAAGGTTTCTTGCGCGGCTCACCAATGCATAGTCGCTACGCCGATATCTGTCGAGGGGAAGTTTTAACACCCATTCACCTTGCGATTTGTAATGATTTGTTAATGTGGCTGATCTGTTCTCTCCTTTCAGCGGGAGCTCGTAATTTTGTTGTAAACATTTCATGTAGATGAGAGTTTGGGCATCGGTTAATCCATGGTCCACTCGACGGGGTATTTTTTTAACTGCCGGTAGTTAGCCCTTCGATGCGCTACAACATGCTAAAAAGGGTCATTGATTTTCGCTAGATAACGATTAACGAGATCCGGTCTTAAATTCATGATTATTGATTAGTCTTTCCATCAATTCCGGAATGTGCAGACGAGGAACGAAGGAAACTTGGTACTAGAAGTGCAGAATAATATATATCGCGCAGCGCGCATTGTTGCTCAATAATTTTGAGGAATAAAATTCAGTTAGAGCAAAGATAAGTTAGAGTAACAGAACGTCGACGGCCTAATAATGTATAAAATAAAAGGTAAACAAACAGAAAACAGCGGTGTTCGCAATATGGAGTAAATAACGTGTTTTCCTACCAACTAAGTAAACGAATAAAATATGAGTCGTGAGTGTTCTAAGCGAAAACCGACGTCGGTGACAAAGCGCAATTTGCTGGGGGGACTGTAGCCCCGCATACCCCTTCACCACCCCTCTCAATGTACGTCACTGTCAAGTGACAAATGAAAACAATGCCTTTGTCTTCGTTCGTTAACTCAACGCCTCCGCTTTTAAAAGTCACAGCATTCACTCTCAAAGATGCCGATATTAAGAAAGATTCTTTTAAAAACAGACGTGGGTGGTTGGTACGAAATTTAAACTTGTATTTGGTGTCAACGCCCCATTCCAAACTTGATATTAATTCAATTTAACGGTGAGTCACATTTTAACTCACCAGGCTGAAATTATTCGTTGTCAATCCACCTCATCTTCATATTTAAATAGTTAAAGTACGAATTGATGAACACGGTGCAGCTAAATTGACTGCGAACACTGCACTTTCGTCTCTGCAGCAGGTGCTCAAATTGCAGCCAACACTTGCCAAACAGCTGTTCGGAAATGTCAAGTCAAACAGTTGTTGAGGCGCTGGTGGGGGAAATCTAATTTAAGATTCATTGACAAAACCAAGCGGAATTTTGAAATTTTCGTTGAATTAAAAACAATAAAATTATACAGTGTAATGATTTATACATGCTAAATTCGATAAAATTGGTGCTCTTGAGCAAGCAATTCCCCAAAAAAATCCGTTTTTAGTTAGCTGTCAGACTACACGTTGAAGCTTGGCAACACAGCACCATAACAAAACGTCACGATCGCCACGTTGGAGTCGTGACGGTGGAAAAGGTTGAAGACATTTAGTTGTCACGAAAAGCAGGAAATACTGCATAGTCTTTTGATTTTCGATCAATAGAAAAGGCAATAACTAATAAGTGAGTAAACTCCTTGTGTTCGAAATTTTTCGTGTTGAAGAAACATCGTGGGGAGCCGTATTGTAGATATCTGTCTATCTAGCTGGCTGACATTTGACTGATAACACCATCTTCTCGACCCCGGCTTTTGTAGGGTTCACGTTAGTTAACTGAACCATCTACGATAGTATTCATTCGAATCAGCCAAATACACAACTTCAGTACTGTGTACTTCTCTGAATTGTTTCAATTTCCAACGAATCATTATGTGGGCGTAACCCATGGCTGCATTCCAGCCGTAACTGTCAAAATTTTATTTTTGTTTCGGCAATTAAATACTTAACAAGCAACGTGCGTTCTGTATGTATCTCAATAGATGTAATTCTAAATCCACTTTTCACTCTACTTTCTAAACATTTGTAGTAATGTTAGGAATGTCAAAACATTAAAACTCTGGGAACTAACCTCCAAATCTTGTTGTAGCAAAGTCTCAAAAACGCCTTGAAGATGAAGGTAAAAGAGTTGGACCGCACAGTGAATGTGGCATGGTCGCCAGCAGCGCAGCATCCTATCATGATGGCTGCAGGAACAGCAGCTCAGCAGTTAGATTCCTCGTTCAGCACCAATGCTGCACTAGAAATCTACTCGTTGAACCTGACCGAACCTGGACCTGATATGGAACTAAGATCACAAACACCAAGTGAACACAGGTAATATTGCACTTAAGGGGAAAAAAATCTTATTATTAATGCCTTGTGCATTAAGCATGTAACAAGCTCAGAGCTACTTCGAAAGGTAGACAACGCTGACATGACAAGGCTTCAACATTTAAAGCCAAATGCATGGCTAGTAATCATGTCAAGAATATGAAAATCACTTCATAATTACATGTATCCTCGAGGACTCGAACCCCAGACCTTTTACTTACCAGGCAAGTGCTCTAACCACTGAGCTACGCACGGTATGATATTTTGGAAGTGATTTTAATCTAGCATAGTGGCTTTAACATAGCACAGCATAGCATAACAGGGTTCAAGTCCTCAAGTAAGCAGGTATTTTTGAAGTGATTTTAAAATTCTTAAAGTGCTGAATGAAAAACTGAAATGAATATGAATGAAAACGGTTTCACTTTTGCGGTAGGTATACTGTCTTGAGATTTTATATCTTCTGCCTATCTACGTGAAAGGATCAAAATTAGCTAGTGGGCAGCCAAACTGATTTCACTGTATCTTCCTCTGTCATCTGTGCTCTTTGAAATTTGAATTCTTTGGCTTTGAGCAATTCTCGTTCATTCGACTTTTCTTCCTCAGTCACATCAACTCCTCTAACTCTGCATCTTTACATCTTAGTGATTTCGTCTTCGTGTTGATTTTGTTTTGGTATTCCCTATTTTGAAGTTCGAGCTATTGCGAAGCTAACAACTCGGCAGACAGTCTCGAACTCAGGACCGCGCTTGTGCGGCCGATCGCCAATCAAGCGGGGGTCAGGCGAAATGTGCGTTAGGCTTACACGCTCATGCTATGCGTTACCTATGTCAGCGTTTTAGTAGATGGCTACCTAATCATGATTCAGGATGTTTACCAATCAGCAATTTTACAATTCTAGGCAACGGATTACTCTCATTGCTCTAGAGGCATAACTCTGGTACTTTTTAAAAAGTTTTTCTATGTTTGATAATGATGTGCTCACTGTTGCAAACTTTGCCCGACGCAAAATTGTACCCACAAACAAAAAATTAACTTGCAAATCCGTTTCCAATCAGATTTCACAAGGTGGTGTGGGGCTCGTACGGCGCGGGCGCTGAATACGACAGCGGAATCATTGTGGGTGGCTGCGACAACGGCCGCATTCAGATGTACAGTGCTGCCAAACTTCTGGCTGGAGAGGACGGCGCCATTGCACAACAAGACAAGCACACCGGGCCCGTGCGGGCGCTGGATTTCAACCCGTTTCAAGTGAGTCGCTCTGCAAAAGTTTCGCAAGAAACATTACGCTCATCCGGCCACGCGTTCTCGTATGCGTTAGGGCAAGTTGTTTGGTCTCTACGAAACGCAAAAAATCTGCCTTTTCCAATTCTAAACTCTCCGAACAGTGAACACAAACTGTTACCAGCCTGAGGGCTTTCATGTTTATTCAAAATTAGTACCTAAGTTAACAGCTCTGTTTTCTTCACTAGGAGAATCTTCTTGCGACTGGGGCGTCCGATTCCCAGATCTACATCTGGGATCTGAAGCACGCTGGAACTCCAATGACTCCGGGAGCCAAGTCCCAGCCGGCGGAAGATGTTCTCTGGATATCGTGGAACAGACAAGGTAGGATACCTACCAAACCTCGTTTTGCCAATTTACATGATTTAAAAAAAAAATGTAATAAGCATGGGTCCAGAGCAGTCTCAATTGAAATGTTTCCCGTGCCGACACTAGCCGTACCAGAACCCACCTGTTACCTTTTATGCTTTCATCTTATACTTCACTTTATCCTCTGTGCCAATATTTGAGGCTAGGTGATCCCTATTTTTTTATTTACAGTAGCTGCTTACTTTCATTTCAGTTCAACACATTCTGGCCTCGACGTTCTCACAACGCTGCGTGGTTTGGGATCTACGTAAGAACGAGCCGATCATCAAACTGAGTGACAGCAACTCGAGAGTAAGCACTGCACAGAGACTGTAATAAGTGGGGAAAAAGACCCGTGTCCAATGGCAGTCAGCCCATGCGCCACTGCTACCAGTTTCTCAGAGCCGAATTTCCCCTTTTTTACAAAATTTTTGCTTCGCCATTCCCTTTGTTGATGACAATTTCCCTTCATCCGGCAAAACTGGCCACGCCAAATTTGATGTGAAGAATGCTAATATCACTTCACGTTAGTACTAGCCAATCTAATCCATGTCACTGGCTACGTCATTACCTGGCTTGGACGACAGAATGGCAGCCGATGTTTTGACTGGACGTTTCCCGTGTAGATCCGGTGGAAGGTGGTGGCCTGGCATCCGGAGGTGGCCACACAGCTGTGCCTCGCGTCCGAGGAAGACCAGACGCCCGTGATTCAGCTGTGGGATCTCCGATTCGCCACCTCGCCGCTCAAAGTCATGGAGAACCACCAAAGGTGCGTACAAGTTTGCAGGCGGTGAAGCTGTCAATTCCTGCAAAAAATACAGCAAATTCATGGTGCACATTTTAGTATTATTTCAGCTTTCAGCAATGTTAAGCTTTGGGGAGGAAAAACCAAAGATCTGTTGTTAATTTGTTTGAGCTCAAAAGTATTTAACTAATGTGTCTATAGCACATTCAGCAAAAAAAATACCTGAGTACCAATTACTGGAAAAAAAAAAAATGAGATGAAATTCTTAAGATTCTCCTAACCTTAGCACTATTTTAAAAAAGCTATCTACAAACTGGGTTTGAATGCTTTTAAATCCACTAAAACTTCCGGAACGTTTCGAACCCTATTTGGTCACTTCATCTGCAGTAAAACGCTCGACAGAAAAAACTGACAGTGTGCTGATCGTTACGTTTGTCGCACTGTCGATTTGTACTGAGGACGTTTGTCCAGAGGACGTTCACAAAACGTTGAGAAATTTTTAGATTTCTAAGCATTCAACCCTAGTTTTAAGTCATATTTTTGGATTTTATTCGATTACTATCATTCGTCAGAAAAAAGTCACAAATTGTTTATCAAATCGATATTTTTGATTATTTGAACATACCTAGTTGTTAATGAGGGTTGGGTATCTTTTGTCTCAAAATACATTCCAGCCATTTAACACGCTGTGATCATTCCGTAACCTTCCAGAGGCATCCTATCGATTGCGTGGTGCGCTCAGGACCCGGACCTGCTGCTCAGCTGCGGCAAAGACAATCGCATCCTCTGCTGGAACCCCAACAGCGACGTGCCGGTAAGCAGCACACGAGTCAAGAGGTTGGAGGGTTTGAAGCTTTCAAGTTTGCAATCAACCTCTTGGCAGCATGGATTAGTGCTGCACTGTTTGAGTTTTACCGTCCTTCGGCAGAGACATTTAGCAATTGCTCCCCTTGGTGCTTTTCAACACGAGTAGGCTACGTGTTGGCACCAGGTTTCCCTTTTCTCTGCTAGGTTCATTATCAACCTATAATTCACTGACGTTAATACACTAGTGCCACAGGACATCAATGCAGTGCATTGTTAAACCTTCGAAAGTAACTTGCCTTCAGGGATAGGCAACGCGAACCCAAGTCTGCGTTGTTCCATCAAGCAGTGGCTCTGAAGAACAAGTTTAGGAACAAAAGTTTGCTTTCATACATTCCCAAGAAAAGTTCGGTTCGAGGTTGGGTTCTGTTTCAAAAATTGAGTTTCGCAGACTCCAAACAATTGTCATCACTTGTGCCGCTGTTGCAGGGCGGGGAGGTTGTCTGCGACGTAGCCACTAACGCGCAGTGGAACTTCGACGTTTCTTGGTGTCCACGCAATCCGGCCATCATCGCGAGCTCCAGCTTTGACGGCCACGTCAGCGTCTACTCCCTCATGGGCGGGCAAAGCCAAGTGCAGACCAGCAACAAGGTACCTCATTCGCATCCGTCCATGTCTACGTAGGTAGTCGATCAATTCGCCAGCATTTACGGATGAAGTAGATTACCAAATGGGTGGTTTCAGATCGCGGACTCGTTTCCGGGCATGGACCCGTACGCACAGGCGCCGGCGTCGCAGCAGCAGCAGGTGTTTGTGGACCTCAAGAAGCCTCCCAAGTGGCTGCGAAGGCCCGTCGGAGCCTCGTTCGGGGTGAGTCCGTGCACGAGCTGTTGGCAGACATGTAGAGGGGGTTCTCACTTTTCAATTGCTTTTCGGCTTGATGGGGCTGAAAAATTTTGCGTCCCACCGCTGCCGAAACGTTGAGACATGCAAAGAGAGCATTCCCGTGAATACAACACAACAGTTACAATCGTTGGCTTTCGGCTACAATTGATGGAAGGGAATTGTTTCACATGGATTGGATGAAAGATCAACTTTCATTCATACAATTCCAGTTTTTACATTTAAAATCGTTGCAATTCGGCTACAATAGAGGTGCTGGGTGAAAGAAGGGTGTAATTCGACTTTGGCCCTTTTTTCGGAGATTGGCTTTCACTATTCATAAGGACGTAATACATGCGATGAGCTATTGTAACTTCCGCATCTGTACTTTTGTGTGCTGTATCCAGGAAAAAATCAAGACAAATTACGCTAAATTGTGGCCATGTTTCATTTGTTTTTCCCATTCATCTCAAAACTACATTTTTCAAAATATGCCCTTCTTCCACCCATGTTCTCAATTGGTGGAAGGGAATTGTTTCACAAAAAACGAACGAAAAATTTGACCGTGCAAAGCAGGCTGCACCCGTCCGGTTTGTAAAACAGTTCTTTTGAACGTCGCCCTGATGTGCTTGCAGTTTGGCGGCAAGCTGGTGACGTTTGAGGTTGACCCTGCCGCCACGGCAGGCTGCCGCTCGGTGCACGTGAGCCAGGTGGTGACCGAGCGTGACTTGGTCGCACGCTCGACGGAGCTGGAAGACGCGCTGGCCGCCGGACGGCTGGTGGAATTCTGCAGCGCTCGCGCCGCAGCCGGCCGGACGTTGCACGACCGCGAGGTGTGGGCGTGTCTCGCCGCGAGCTGCTCTACCGACCCGCGCGTGCAGTTGCTCGGAATGCTCGGCTTCAGGGAGGACGAGCTCAACGCGAAGGTGAGCACACGGCCGTGACGTAACGTCCGCAGGTTTTTGGTTACGGCTCGATTATCTGTAGGGTACGTGCGATTCGAGCTGCGTTTTTCGTTTGGTTTCCGGGAAGACCATAACAAGCTCCCGAACCTTGCGACTTGTCAGGAATTGAATGGGAGCGGGTTAGCAGAAGGCCCCTTTCGGTGGAGGGACTATTCCAGCATTTGCCTGGGATTGGTTGTGGGAAATCACGCAAAACCACAACCAGGATATCCGGTCATGACCATCGAGTTCAGGGCCTCCCGAAAGTAAGGCGGGCGGGTTAGCCGCGGGGTACTGTGCTCGTGCAAATCAATAACTTGAGCAAGAATCATTGAATTGAAGGTGGGGATATGAAGCAATTATGTCCAGAACCTCAAAAATCTAAAATAATATTTTTAAGTGATTAGTAATTGATTATTGAGCACAACTTAAGCCTTAAACCAGAATCCTTCACAAAAATCATGTAGAAATTAAGAACTAGGTACCAAAAATCTCATGAAATCAAGTAGGGATTACGCCGAGTCCAAGCGTGTACCAGAATCCTCGACCATTTCTTCTAGGCTAACTCGTTTTAAAAATACCAAATTCCTTGTCTATTTTCATGGACTTGGTCAATATTGAAATTGATAGCCTCGTCTATCTAGCTTGTCTTGAATCTGGTGTATTTCCATTAATTTCCATGGCAGTGATATTGTTAATACATAGTAGCAAATTAGGCTTTTTAAAAAGCAAGACA
Organism: Lednia tumana; assembly: GCA_003287335.1. Classification (NCBI taxonomy): domain Eukaryota; kingdom Metazoa; phylum Arthropoda; class Insecta; order Plecoptera; family Nemouridae; genus Lednia; species Lednia tumana. Next base: position 11,651 of record QKMV01001350.1, read on the forward strand.
TATTTTGGAAACAAGTTCGTGGAACTAGGATTATGAATAATTGGTTGCATTTAGCGTATTCTTTATTACTTGTTTTCATCAGATTTTTCATTTTAGCAATTTATAATTTTTCGTTCTTACAAGGTTTTGACTTTTGAGTGAGAGACATTAATAATCTATTTTTCTATGATCCAGGCTCCCTCCATCCTCCACAAACCTTAATTCTGCCTAGAGATTTTCTTATCTCCCTTGCGTACTCCAAATGGAAGCTAATTTAGTGCCGCTGCCTGCAAGTAGGTGTACGGCACTTCAGCGGAAGTTAACTAACCTGGTTGTCCGTTTCAGCTGAGCCGGTTTGGCAAGCCTGCCAACTCCCGTACGGAGGTGGACAGCCTGACGTCCGGGTTTGCAAGCCTGCGGGTAAGTCAAACACGATTCCACCCGCTTGAGTCTTCTCCCCTTTTCAACCCGGGTAACAGCAAGAGGTCTTTTGCTTTGGAACCATGCACTAGAGTTCGAGCCGGATTTCCAAAATGTGAAAAAATCCCAATTTTGTGCGGCAAAAAACGCGAAAATCGTTGCCGGTCTCGTATTTTTGTACAGTTCCTGAAGAAAAATGTTTACTTTCATGAAATCACTCTTTCAAATACTAGTTGCGAAGACGTCCTCTGGCCTCGATTTTACCTCGAACGCGTAGTTTTGCGCCAAAAACAACCTTGAGCTCAAAATTGAACCAAGAAAAAACCGCTAGTTACGGTCTATTTTTGCACTGTTGCCTTTTTGTCTGAAAACCTGGAAGTATGCAGCCCTGAAATGTTTTCCTCTATTTTGATGTTGAAAAAGTGGCAACAGTGGTACCTGTTAAGTTGTTCCCTTGCAGATAATTAGTCACTCATCACCATGGGACAGCCATTCAAATACATCTGTTTCCGAGCAACCTGCACATAACTCGCTAACCGGAAGTTGTAAAACCGGCCTTTTGGTTTCGAATATGGCTTCTATGGCTTCTTTTTCAAAATTGTCCGTCTCAACGAGGGTTCGCCATAGTTACCTATTTAAAATTATGAATCTATATTTCACCGCATATCACCAAATTCACCCAATTTTAATAGGACCTTGTTTGGGAAAGGATTGTCCATAAAATTTTACGATGCAGGTTTCTTTCTATGATCCTAAAAAGTGAAAAGGGCTGCCTAGTTCCTTGTTGATTGCTCGGCAAGATCCAATCTCAGAAATGTGCTTGGTATTTGTACTTGACAAATTTGGCTTTGGCTTTTCGTTCCAAGATTGTGTCTTCCCACCAATTGAGTTTTGTTTTTTGTGGTTACTAGTCTAGCCCCACTATCGGAACGTAATGTTTGGTATGCTTTGCAGTCATTCCTTTTCCATAATGCTCGGCCCAAACACGGCCATGTTAGCTACATTCGATGCTCAGTCAAAGTGAACGCAGGCTTAAAATTCTTCACGCGCGTATCTAACACCTAACATGTGCAATAGTTTTCAAAAAAGCTGTGTTTCAAACTGGGTTTTAATGCCAAGAAATCCACTGAAAGTTTCCCAAGGTTTTATATGAAGATACATCCAGTGTAGTTTACGAAATGTAGGTAAAGTTTTAGTGGATCTTTTACCATTTAAACCCAGTTTTTTACTCAAGTTTTTTTTTTATGAACACAGGTCAACTTCCTTTGTTACTAACTGAGCATTCAAGACAGCTGACTGTAAAACCATGTAGCTTAAATTGCCTCAGAAGGTGAAATTGCATGTCAGCAGTGTGACCAGGATCTGAACTGGAAAAACTCTTTGGTGGCCATATTTACCAACATACTTACAGCCCGAAGAAGCAGTGCCGTGTGCCTGTACAAGCTCAATGCTGGGTAATATGACGGTCAAAAATGTTTTTCTGGTACAGATTTGTCGCCACACGGCTAGCCTTTAGTTACACCTCCTAGGTCAACAGAGGCTCTCTGGCTAAACGAACCATTATTATTCACATTCCGAGTGCTAACTGGTGTCCCGCGTTGCGTACTGTGTTGATTCTGTGTTGCTAACAATTCCCATTGAACCCGTTCCTGTAGAACGGCGTGGATGAAGACGAGGATGGAGCCCGGGAAGACAATGATGTGGTAAGAACGATTCCTCCTTCTAGGACCACTAGCTTTGGGTGGAATTGGTCAGATGCTTGCTGCTGGTTTGTTAGTGCTGGGCGAAACTTTGCCGTTTACGCAAACACAGGGTATTGAACACAGAAAGGTAGACTGTAGGGATGTCAATCAGTTTGATTAAACCGGTTAAGTTTAGAAACAACTAATATTTGCTGCGTGCATGAACAAAAGAAAAATTTTTGAACAATACTAAATTTTTTTTTTGATTCTTTGAACGCAAAATACTGGACTAAAAGTCAAGTTCACACATTTAAAAAAATGTAAATCTATACTTTGTACATATAGTATTTTTTGATAAAAACCGGTTAATCAGTAAAATTTCAATTTTAGATTTTCCAGACAAACGTTTGACATTCCTAGTAGCTTGTGTTCGAGTCTAGGGAACAGTGGACATGTAAAACTGTCGGAGACGACGTCACTCGTCATATGATCTACATACCACATGTACATACAAAAATTTAACGTAATCGTACCCGTTTTTTAGGTAAATAACACGTGACATCTTGACGACAATTTTACACAATTTTTCTCCGGGTTTTGAATGGCCTTGTTCAATACTCTGCGTTTCCACGCATTCTGTCTGTAAACCTACACTATGTGCTGCTTATTTTATTTCAAAGTGCGTTAGCGAAACTCTAGTACCTAGAAAGGCACTAGAGAGTTCAATACACTTTTTCACCTAGGTCACTTTGATCATTCCATTCAGTATATTGCATGCATACATGAATGTACCAACTACTACATATTTCTGTCAACAGGCATGCCATTGGTGCAGAATTATTTCTTTGAAATAATATTTGGCTTCAAAATAACTGACTTTAACTGGGTTTGAATGCTAAAAAAACCACTACAAGATTGGTCCAAGATAATGATTTACTCCTAAACAAGTAAGGAGCAACCTTTAAGAAACGGTGGGAAGTTGTAGTGATTTTCGGAGCATTCCAGCCCAGTTTATAAGCAGCTTTTGTTGAAAACTAGTGCTAAGATTAGGAGATATCCTCAGGGTCAAAGAATATTGAAGTATTTGGTTTGTTATTAAATTTTTAAGACTCATGTCTTCTGCCTAATTCCAGCACTAGTTTTCAAAAAAACTGTTAGTTAATGGGTTAAACTGCTGATAACTTCTAACAAACAAACTGCCAACATTTCGCTAACTATATTGAAAGCTTCGGACAATCGCCCCGAAGAAGCTTTCAGTATAGTTAGCGAAACGTTGGCAGTTTGTTTGTTAGAAGTTCTCAGCAGTTTAACCCATTTACTAACAGTTTATTTGGCTTGTTCTTTATCTATTATGAAAATTTATTGGCTTGCTTACTGTCCAGTCTTAGCTCTCACATCTTGTACAGATGCATTATTTTCACATTAAAACACTTTGCAGGATGTCGACGCTAGCTCTGCGTTCGACGTGATCGCAGCCACCACCAAAGCGACGCCAGAAAAGAAGCCGTTCAAGATCAGGGTTGGAGATGGTGAGTTCAGAGAACTCTTTGTTGAAAACTTTTCACTCTTCATTAGAGATTTTGTTCCCTGAGAAAGTAAACACCATGTAGTTAATGAAAATTTAGGAGATTGCTAGATATTGTACGTGGCATTCATACGTGGTTTGTGAATCAGTTTTTTCATAACGGGCACTTTGATTTTCTAAAATCTGCAGTGTCACCAACTGCCAACCTTTCAGCCAGTTTATTGACAAATGCCGACTCAACCGTTCAAGATAACCTGTGATAGTAAACAAGACAGTTGTAGATAAAAGTGTAACCTAGGGCTCTCTGCAGTGCTTTTATCAATGTTTTGGCCAAAACAGGCAAAATACCCATAGACCAATGCCACGGCGCCAGTTGCTACGATAATAAGGCGTTAAACACCAAATAGTCCAAAAAAAAAAAGCAGGATATGCTCCCAAACATGAGAGTTGATGATTCATGATGGTTTTTTCTATATTAGGATAAATTTTAACTCACAAAGAAAAAAACTTGTGAAAGAAAGGCTTGATGAGAGGCCTAAGTTCCACAATTCTTTACTCTCCTGTCTAGTTCCTAATCTTAGCATACTGGTTTCCCAAAATCTGCTTAACAAACTGTTTTAATATTTGTTTTCTGTCGCTCGAATCTTTTAGTAGACTACTTCGCATTCTTCCCCAGTTTGTAAAACTTTTCTTTTTCAAACCTAAGCTACACATTTATCTATGAATCTCTTGCTTTTTTTTAATGGCTAAACTGAGTAGAAAAATTACACCATAGAAAAATAAAATACATACGTGACCCAGAAACAGTTTTGTGTCCGTGTGAAGTTCAAAGAAGGCAACCGGACTCGAGGAATGTTCCCGGCTCCGCTGTGCCCTGGACACATTGCATCAACGAGTGCGTTGCACGTTGCAGATGTGGACGGCCTCATCTGCGAGTCACTGTTGCTGGGCAACACGGAGGCGGCGGTGGAACTTTGCCTGCAAGACGGCCGGATGGCCGACGCCATCATCCTGGCCATGACGGGCGGCAGCGACCTCCTAGCCAAGACGCAGTATCGCTACCTGCAGGTCAGGCAACACTCGACTTTTTAAAACACTGGTTAAGGTGAATCGAGTGGCAGCTGGAAAAACTCATCCGATTTCGAGTGTATTTTAATTGCTGCAGTCAAACTGTAAGCGGCAGAGACACCAAACTTGGTTCATTCCGTAGAG
>QKMV01001351.1:0-16460 GCA_003287335.1 Lednia tumana
TTTACAATTTTTTTATTTATTTTTATTGACTAAAAGTAATCCCACAGTGTAGAAAGTCAGATTGATACGCAAAATTTCGATTAAAATTTTAAGAGCACCCTTTGAGATCGGTTGAGTAATGTTTTTTTTTGGACTCAGCAGACATAGTATTTATAGAAAATTCGTTTTTAATGAAAAACTCGTAATAAGAAAATGATATAAATGTATAACTGTTAATAAATGTGTACCTTTGCACATTTCATAATGTCCCCCATTCAAAAAGCTGAAAAAAGGGTGAACTTTGAAGAAAAGTATTGAGAAAACACGTTTGGTTACCCCTATTAACTTTTGGATGTTCCAACGCAGGACATAAATATCTACAATTTTAGAAATTTGCGTCAATTTTTCCTCATCCACGGGACTCAGACGAGTCTCCTTAATTAACTACATGCTCTAACGCCTTCGAAGAAATGAGACGTCGTTGCTATTTAATGAGGAAATATTAAGTAGTTTGCTAAAATGTTATCTGAAAACGGTTTTAAGCACGCTGATCACAAAAACAGTGATATGCAAGGAATACATAGGTCTAATGCGTGTGATACCCAAGCGTACAAGTTCGCTAGAAATAAAATGTACAGAAACCATACTCGCACACAAGCCTCGTCAATGATGTGGGGTTTACCTTCTTCGTACAGTGCTAATTTAGAGATTATGTTCATGTATTGCTATATTTCCATTTACACTTCGTTCTTTTGAAGAACATACTTTTTCCGCTACGTGCGCTTCTGTCGATTACAACGGGAAGATCGACCAATTTTGTTTAATTTGGCAGCTTAAACCAGTTGCCTATAATTTTATTCAAGGTCAAGTAAGCAATTCGGTTGGGGGTGAAGGTAACGTGCGATGACCTCTCACTGTATAGGCTGCAGATATGTGCAGAAAAGCTAGCGATTAGCAAAATATGTACACGAAAGAAAGGAAATAAAAATGATCCAATTAAAATACAATGTCAGCAAGCGTAGGTTCAGTCAGCTGCCAAGTTTTCAGTGAGAGTATGGAAATGGCTCGAATTTTAATCCCAGAGCATGCTCATTTTAATACGTTGGTGCCAAAAGTAAAATTTGCCCTCGACACAAGACCCATTCACGTGTAGGGCTCCGAGATACGCAACGACGTCGCTTTTCAATGGTGGCGTCGGGCATTGTTCTGAAGGCGTCGCGATGCTGCAGCTGATAATAGAAACCAGTGAATGAGAACATTATAATTATTTGTGTAAGAGGGAATTGTTTCGTGTGAATGTGAGCCATAAGGAAGGCGCGGCAGCGGGGGAAATCATCTGCGAAATACATTATTTTTGGAAATGGAAAATTCATACTCCATGCAATGACAGTTTTTTGTTGTAGGATTTTCACAACAAAGGTAAGAGTGCATGGATCCATTTGAGCTTGACAAATGACAATCTATTATTCATGTATTCATAATTGTTTCCTAGAGATGGTAAAATAATCCCGTACAAATATTCTGATGATTCTCTGCACAAATTGCATGTAGTATCCGTACATGGTAGTGTGTTGAAATTACTCCGACGAGATTCTCATTTTTCCAAGGAATTCGCAATCATTTTGGGATGCTCACTAATAACTTATAAATAACCAGATGCTGAAGAAACTATATGTATTTAATAGAATAGTTTGACATTTTCTACAAACCTTATTCACATTTGGCAGAAATAAATGATGATCGAACTCTTCATTAAATGTGAAATATATAGTGTCATATATAAGTCTTCATGTAAGCAAGACTTAATAACATTTTTCCACTCGTTTATAAAAGGTGAACCTGGATTGTGTCATCTGAATAAGCGACATAAATGTAACTGCCCTTTGGTTTCCCATCAAAACCTGGTGTTGCATTCGTGGTTCCTAAAGAGACAGTATCATTTAAAGCGTACATGATTTCAGTGGGCTTCAGTTTTCACAATTGTCACCTTATGCATTAAAAGTTAAAACAAACATCTGGCATGAGATGAAGGGAGCGATTACAACTCGGCAGTATGACGACTTAAGTCGTATCAACCGTGGATTATTAGGGTATTTACATAACATTATCTTCTAAATACGGCGAAGGGTGGTATGTGGAGATAGCCGAATTGGATTAAATATGCATGTTCTACCATTTAATGTGATATTCGAAAGGTAATGAACAATTTGCGTTAAAACGACGTGTTCATTTGTAGTTATTGGCAAATCTCAATCACTGGTACTATATGTGGATAAAACAACTAATTGCTATAGTGAATGTTACGTTAGTGAACTGAAAAAGGCGCAATGCCGTGAAATGATCACGATGCCAAAAAGACTGCTAATTCTCATGGCTGGGTGCATTGGACCAAGCTCTCGAGATTTCCCTTTTTTGCTCCCAATGGTCTCATAGCAGAGTAAATTGGCATTTGCATCCTCAACGAAGGAAAGAGAGCGTGATCTTGGTGGCAGAAATTAAGTAAACGGATCCAATTAAATCAAACAAGAATATTTCAGTTCCAAACATTGAAAAATACACCATTAGAATTGGAAGAGCTAGTGGATTTCAAAAGGAAAACTCGGTGCGTGAGCTCGCTGTGAAGGTTTCTTACGGCAAGTATCTTACGTCTTAATTAAAGTAAAACAAGTTTTTACGGAATCAAATCCTGCGGCAAACTTGTAACAGCCATCGAAAGCAGACCGCCGCTGCCCACAAAAATAATTTCATTACCAACATATTTATACATCGACTCTGAAAACCAGTTACATTTACCACCGTTACGCGTTGAATCAAGGCCCATTTCATTTTTTTCTATATTTATATTGAAAAGTGAAACGAGATCGTAAAAAGCATTATCACAATATCGCTGGATGCAACGGCTGCTATGTAACACGTGAGTTGATAAATCACACGTGTTATGTGTGCTTTTATATCTTGAATGGCGCGGCCGGTGCTGCGATATAAATCTAAGCGACGCAAAACACGTGGCAGAAGATGGGTTTGCCTCCGAGTTCCGGGTGACGCTAATGTGTCACCCTTGCAGCCACCCCCGTTCCCAGCTCATCTCGTAGCCACCGCTGCATGCAGCGATGCAGTCGTCATAATCCCGTCACTGCTGGACAATGAGCTAGCCCAGGCCGGCTGATTTATGCTCGAATGACAAATGAGGTTATTGTTCCCAGTTTGATTTACGATCGCGATTTCGATTGAATTGTGTTGCGTGGAATAAGCAACGCCCATCTAGGTTTTCACTTTGGATTATTGCCTTTTGGCAATTTAATGATATATAATTGATGCGTTTGCTTTAAACTTATAGGCCTATAGAAATTTTTCATGATGTTAATGGTGGTTGGTGGAAATTTATGCGACGGTAGAAAATTAAGCGGATAAAACCATTTTGAACCTCCATGGCCGATATGCACGGAGCGAGTAGTTTAAATAGGTCAGATTCAGCTCTAGTTACACACATTCATGGTTTGTGGCTGCTTCTGTGGGTACACCATTTCTAATAAGGAAACTGGAAAGACAATTCACATCTGCGCCGTACTAGAAACTCAAGAAAGGGAGCAAGAAAGGTTAAACTTTTTTTTTTCTCATTTTCATCCTTTAATTCATTACAAGCACCTCATTGTTCCTGAGAAAGCTCTGTTGAAAATGCTAATTAGCATCACGGCTTAGGACAGCCTGATGCACTTGGACGTAATATAGCACCCGACACAGAATTTTAATTCCGAGCTCTCTGCTGTTGGCCCAACGAATCTCAAGTTGGGAATTAAACCGGGTTTCCCAACGGACACGACCAGATAAAACCATTCATGCAGCTTAATTAATGTTAATGATATTTACACATCGTTTCTTCGCCTTTTGTCTTTGAATAAATATAAGACAATTTCGAAAAGTTACTCGTATTTTTTAGTGCTTTATTCAGTTTTTATTTCCTCAAATATTTATTTTCGCGATAAGTAGCCTGTATATTTTAAGATTAGTTTTCAAAAAACTGATTCACAAACTGGGTGTATGAATGCTAAGAAACTCGCTCACACTTTCCCAACTTTTCGTAAATTCATGATGTCTAGTTCGCAAATAGTTTGCGAACCATCGGGAAATTTTGAGCGAGCTTCTGAGCAATCATATCCAATTTGTGAATAAGTTTTCTAAAATTCGGGAAATTTGTTAATCGAAAAGTCAAATATAAGCGAAATAGAGGCTCGAATTATAAATTAGTTATCTCAGTGCCTGTGGCACTAATTTTTATTTCCACTCTTGGCACCGACACTACTAGTACATTGTTTCAATCACACTGGCATTGAGTTGCTCGCGGACTAATTACCAAAATAAAGTAAGAGATGGATAGGTTATATTGTCCATCTATAGCGTTGATATAAATTAACGAATAGATCTGCATGCGGGATGCGCATACAATTTTATCTAATTACAGAAGCTAATTAGACGCGCAAACGAGATAGCCAGATGAAAGAAGCATAGACGACATAAAAACGGGAAAAATACACACATTAAATTAGTGCAGCATAGCTAGCCTTTTTAATGAAACGCATATAAGCCAAACTGCTAGCAACCTTTAAGGTTCAGAGACACGGCTAGCTTATTGCATATTCTATTTGACATCATTGCTCTGCAGCGGGAACAGATAGCAGCTACTAGTTGCAACAAATGGGCCTCTTTTGTTATTTTAGACGCGTAATTAAGGCTCATTTACACTTTACTGTTCTAATTGAAGGCAATTCCTGGTTCTCGTTCCCGCGTGCACCGATGCCATGGTGTCAACCAACGTCGTTGGGGAATGCTAAACAAATTTTCAGCGCTAGGCAGGATAGGTAGGTATTACTAATTACGATTATGTTAACTATCCCTAGCTGCTGCTTGCCTGCCACGTTCCTTTCTTCGAATTCTTTCATAATATAGTTGCATAAATTATGCAAGTCTGCAATTAAAACAAAACACGTGATTTGGGGATTGAAAATTTGTCGGTATAAGAAGCGGAGTTTAATTTGGTATTAACAATTGAAAAGTTAACGCGGGAGGAACTAAACGAGCAGTGGAATGCGTGTTTTTTTTCATAAACATGAAACCCCTTAGCTCCACCAACCTATTATTCTACGGCTTCACGTTTTTCACATGGAGTATTCGTACCGAGATATTCAGTTAGAGTATAAAGCGCCCTGCATTTATTATTTACGAAATGCAGGTAGAACGTGACGATATAATTAGCAGTGTGGCCTAAGTTTGCTTCTGGTAGAAAGAAACGCAGGTGCAATTCGTGCATTTCTTTCCTCAGCCAAACCAATTTAAAGCTCTGAAATCACTGAATCAAATTTATAATATACTCGTCTATCTTCGATCATGGCTAGCCGTAGGGATAAGCAACTCAACGATTTGCCGTCTGAAACGTACACTTCTGGACACAGAAAACCGTCCCATCGAAATCTATACCAGTCCCAATGAAGATTTGTTTGAAATCAGTATAGGTAAGCCAGGTAGAGACTGAGCACATGGCTTAGAAAGCCACATGCTTGCCTTATGATGGCAAACCAATGTTCTTATCAGCGGGGTTTTAAAAAATAAAATCAACCGTGCATAGCGAATGTTCGTTCACTCTCGTATCACATTTTGTCAAGATGGCAGCAGAACCATACTGGCAAAGCAATATAACTGGATGTTCTTATTTCCCATTCAGCCATTCTCGACAGGAGAATTCAGTTATTTCCTAAAGAATCCCCGAATCATTAAAAAATGTTTTTGATTGAAAAACGTAAGTTGTCGTTACACGTCTGTTCCATTAAGCATTCATTATTCGCAGAAAAGTTCATTTTCACAGAGCGATTTCGTTCCTTCTAGTCGTCCGAAGAGCCATGCTGTAACTACACTAATTATTTACTGTTAATAGTAATAGTTGAAAAACATTTACCTTCTACTGGATGATCTAGGCATATACTTCGATTCTAAAATAATCAAAATGACAATCCTCTGATCCCCCCGCTGCATAATAATCGACATCGTTAATCTCCTCTCCTCTCCTGTACTTGTTTTATATCCGACCCACCAGAACGAGGTAACCTACAGCCATCAAAAAGGTCGGGTTTCAGAACAAACCATTTGCTTGATTCAGAGATAACAGAAGCAATTAAAAAAGAGTAAATTAAATCCCACTCTAGAAACCAACTTTTTCCAAAAAACTGAAAAAGTGATGACATAAACTTGTTTGTTGTAAAGAGAAGAAGTAGGAAGTTTTCGTATTTTTTCTGCATCTCCAAAATTACGAGTTATAGGTCAGTGGGGGTGTGCTGAATGGTGTGTAAAACTCGCGAGATAGCATATTCGTTAGCTTGGTCGATCCTCATTTCACAGGGCAGGCATCAACTGATAAGGAAAGCTGGTTTATCATATCGAGGTATTTGCCCACAAAGCACATGGCAAACAGCATAGTTTGTAGCCAATTTACCTATATTCTTTTCAAACGAACCTTACTTAGGACTTATAAATATTTCGAGTGGACGGTTCGCTGTGTCCAGAAGTGTACGTCTCAAAGCAAAATTACGCATATTATTGACATGAATGAACCAGTAAGAAAGCCTCCATGCTTTTCTAATACCATAACATGTTAAAATCGTCAAAATACACTCTACCCACGTAAACAGAAACTGAAGAGAGTTTTCATACATGAAACTCTCACCATAGAATGAACAATAAAATAAATAAATTATTACGACAGATTGAGGTGTATAACAGAGAATATGCAATTTTAGGCAATACACAACTGCGCTCGCGAGCCTAGCAGGATCATTTGTCGATGCAAAAACACAGACACGAGCTTGGTTTTATTATTTTATTTATTTAACAATGGAAAGGATGGTTAACGGTGTACTATATATCAATATATTTTTTTAGCGACGATTCGTCAAAACTTAGCTTGGCATCTTACGGCTTGGTTAGGTTACAACCTATTATTTATTTTGGTTGTTGTAACCTTACTAAGCCTGAAGATGGCGAAACGTCGCGTTAATGAAAGATTAATCCAGAGTTCAATCGTTAAACCAACGTTTTCATACATTTTTGACTCTTAAAACCTAAAACAAATTATATTACAATCTGTGGCTGTAGTGACTTAGCCCGAGGGTGAGTACGAGATCAAAGTTTATGCAGTTAACTATTATGAACAACTAGCTATTGCCCTTAGACTTAGAGTCTGGCAAGCTGTGATACAATCGAAGCATCTTTACATCTGGGAATAATGGGACACAAAAGACAGTCAAAAAAATACATGTTAAATTCTTCATTGTGTGGGTGTTTACAATATTATACTAAAATACGAAGTATTCTTCGCTTGAAACCAAAATCTTCGTTAAAGCACTGCATTTTAATTCTTGTTTGCTCTCATCGAAATACGGATGAATAAATATCCAAGTATATTCACTAGCTCGCTTTGTTTCAAATATATACCTTTTGATATCGTTTCCTCTTAAAACTTTCATCCTTAATAGATAAAGCAAACATGGCTCATAACCCAATTCTATTGCACGCTGATATTTGCTATTCGATTTCGTTTTATAAATATTCAAAGTAGTTTCGTATCCTAATGCAACGTTATAGTCTGTATACTATAACTATAGCGATGTGGTCTATGCTTTGAATCATCGTGGTCGCTATTGCCAACTCTCCCCATTGACTAACTTATACACGATGTGCAGTATAAAGTATTTGGTTTCACCATGGTTGGGGTTGGTATTATGTATGCAAAAACGGAGGATAAAGTTTTGACTTTAGCGCATTGAAATGCCACAATATGGTAAATCTATAGGATGATTGAGAAGTATGTTATATACAGCCACAGCAGGGTGATAAAATACGAAAGAATTTTCGGAAGTGAAGAAAGAAAAATAATGCAGCCAATTGGAAGAAAAATCATGACTTCTATACAAGTTCTTGAAACTTGAAAAATAAAAGACCTGCATTTTTATTTTCAAAAATTACAAAACTTTGACAGTTTTGTCTGTCCGCTATTTTAAAAACTACGCTAAGAAGCAATGAACAGACAAAATGAGTAGACTATAAATGCAATCAGTTGTGGATTTAATTCCAACCAAAACGTTCATTAAAAGAACTTGGGTTTAATTAAAAATAAAACGATTCATCAAGCAACCATATTAATCAGCGAAATGAAAAAATACGTGATTGTAGGAAAACAACCAATTATTTAACGCGACCGATTTAAAACGAATCGTAGCCACTGCACCGCACTCAGGCTCCAATTTATTCCGAGGATCCATTCATTTCAAATCCTTGTTGGAATTACTCCTCAGCGGGCTCATCGAGAAATGTGTCTATACAACACCACTCTGGTTCAGCTTCAATCCTCCACATTGTTTTACTAATTGACGGAGAAAGTCACTTTTTTCTAAGAAGAAGACCGACAAAAAATCAATAATGTCATCGTAGATTTTCTTTGAATTATTCACAAAGGTAACACCTCTTTCTCGTCCTATTGTTGCATTTGTCATTCGTGCTACGTTGATTGGGTAGCGATTGGGCCGCCACGAGCAAGGCCCAAAGCTATTAGGGGGTTCGGGCGTGGCGCCCAAGCTGCCCAGCATAGTGACGCGTATTGCTTCGCTCTGGCAAACACGAAAGAGGATGAGGTCTCGGTACTTTGTACTAGGAAGCAATTTAAATACACCACAGGACACAAAATCAAAGCGTTCAGGTGAGCGTTCGATTCTTCAGATGTGGGCTTTAACCAACCATTTTAAAAGCCTGGTTACTGGCTGGTGGATGCCAACAGCACAAGGAAATAATATGGAAATAATACACTCGGGAAAAAGTTATTGAAAGTTGAAGAGAAATGGAGGTGCCATTTCTGACTTTCACACTTATCAATTGAAGGGCACGTTTGTGTCTTTAATTTTATTAAGAGTATACAATTTATCTAAGCATCTGAATAAATATTGACCAGTGCACCGTGTCGAACGGTAGATAACGCGGACACCCCTGACTGAAGCTAAGCCACTTCATCACCCTTCTCGTCAATGTCTTTGCAATATTGGACTTTAGATAAGCCCATTATTTGCATGCGAACTCCGGTTCACATCACACTCAAATAAACCCACTCAAACCCAAATAGCTTTGACGGAATGACATCTTAATCCTCGTTAATATTCGACGTCGCTATCTCACACCCGTAGTCGGTACTCTCTTAGCACAACTGGTGACGAATGTCGCCACCAGTTAAGGCAGACACGAGCGATGAGAAGGAATGAATGCGTCTCTCCTGGGAATGAAGGGCTAGTGAGTAGTGGTGTTTGTTTGACAGGAGATGCATTGCTACTGTCGCCACGGGTCCCTAACATCCCGACTGCTCCAGACAAGATGAGTTAACCTGGACGTCAACGTGGTCTACCTCAACACTAAGTCTTTCCGATCTCACCACGTGGTCGTCTATCCATTCCGTCAACTCCCAGGGACGTGACGTCTGGACATCTAACGATACCTTTCCTTTAATATTGGGAATGAGTGCTTTCAGGATCATATTGTACGATTTGAAGGCGCTGTAACTCGCAAAATGAAAATTTTCGTGGAGATTTGGATGCACATCATATCGATCAACGTAGAAAATGTCCTCAGTCACAAATATTTTTGAATCAAAACTACTCCTATAGTGCTCAGGGTGGTCAAAAATTTTATGTGCTATTGATTGAGGGAGATTTTTCCTCTTTTACAGCTGAAAACTGTGAAGTTTGACCAGTATTCTTCGGTTTCTATGGGAGTAGAAAAATTTCCTCTTGTCCCTCAATTCCGAACCATAGACGGCTATTTAGAAGTGACATTTTTGCGATCGTACTTTTACGAACAGCACTTCTTGTAGGGTTTAATCAGACCATTTATGTGTATGTGCTTAGACGAGTGAGATTGTTTCACACGGGCGCTATTGGTAAAGTTAGCATACCTTGCAATTCTGACCGATTGATGGATATTTCACGTGGCCAAGGCAAACTTTTTCGGACGATTTTGTGGGCGGAAAGGAAAGGGCGTCTCCCCTTTCGTCGTCACGAAGCAGTTAGGTAGGGCGGTGCATTACCTTCTTCGTCTTCATTTCATATCGCGATAATGACTGGCCACGTCAACTTTATTAGCACTTTTATCATCGTTGCCAAGGAGAATTAGAAAATTGAACTCTGAGTGTTACGATTCGACGCTAGGGTATGAAACCGAACGCTTTTCATTGAGATGGACGTGGAAAGTTAATTTCGCGCTAAGTACATGAGAGTGCAAATCAATCTACTAAAAATCAGCGAAACACGAAACGAGGCATTGCTTTTAAGTTTCCATGGGAAAGCGCATGTAAAAGTTTGTGTTGAATTACAAGCTACGCTTAATTAGGAAACATGTAAGTTTTTAGATCGTTTCTGTATATTAATTTTAACAGATTCACGTACAGGTGGAGGTGCCAGGTTAGTAAGGGTGGACTAGTCCGATGTTATACACGATTATAATATTCTATTCACATGGAATTTATAGTACGCGCGATTATTCACGCTTCTTTAATGTGCTATAATCTAAAATTGAGGCGAACACATAATGAAGCAATTAATGCAAATCATAATTAAAGAGCATTCTTATATAATATAAAATGAAGCACTCGGACCAAAACGCAGGATGTATAATTCGGTGGCAGAGCGGAGTGAGTAATAATGGTTTAATTGACTCACACGGTGCTAAGACCAAGACAGGCACGTCGTAGAGGTTTCCTTTGTTTCCGTTTGGTCGATAGAAAAGGAAACCGGAAGTGAAGTATCAAACATCGTGTCGTCGGCGATACGTGTTTTGTTTCAAACTACCATCCCCGAGCAGAGAGGAAGAGAAGGAGAGGAAAAGAGATTGAGAGAGGAGAGTGTAATCATTGTAATTACTATTCTCATGTCTAATTCTATTCTCGTTCGTGATTGGCTGTCCATTCGTTCAGCCCATTTAATAACGCTAGACGTCACTCCGAGCAGAGCGACAGGACGAAGCAACACCGATGCTGGTTAGCATTTTATAATGTCTTCATCTTCTTGCCGAGGTGCGTTACTATATGCCAGTGCTGCTTGCCGCGCCGCGCGTCGACGGATAACGACGCAGGACGATACTCGTACGCAACGCATCTCATGGGAATCCAACACATTACTTCTCATCGCCGTGTTATTAATGCAAATGATGTTAATTGATTGGATACATTATCTTGCACGCGATCAAAACTAGCTCACCTCTAAAATATCGTGGTATTAGATCATGCTTAGGATGGCATGCACTATCTTGTGAGTCGTATACGATATTTTTAGTATACGCTTTAAATAATTTCGATTTTTTGCCGACGAAAGGAAAAAATAAACAGTATCTGATAAGGATAACAATATGATGTTTACCAATTATTAGCATAATTACAAAATTGGTCCTAGATATGAGATAGCTGAATAATGAAGACATTTTCCTCGAATACAACACGACATCTCTTAAGTACCCTCGTTAATAAAGTAGTAATATATTCATGAGATGAGAAAGAAGTAAAAAAAGTGCAAATCCAATTATTTCTAATAACTTTTACGATTACACTTGTACTAAAATTTAAATATCCGAGTTAATGGGATGAAGCCCTTTCGTGCAATTGTGAAACAAGCGCTCCAGTTGAAATGTTTTGTTTTGAAATTGGTAAAGAAAATACCACAAAATGTTGCACCGCACAGTGATAAAAACTTGACCTTTTTAAGTTCGATCAGGAAAAAATTAGTATACGTTCAATATTGCGTTCTATAATATAGTGCTGTCGGGCTCCTGTAGTATAATAACAGAAACTTTATATTTGAAGCTAAAATTCTGCCCAAGATGAAGTGTGTTTCTCAAAAAAAACTGATTCACAAACTTATCAGCGAACCAACGAATCATTTTTTTAAAACTAGTGTGCTGGGAGAAATATAAACATTGAAAAATATTTATAAGTGTGTAAAATTATTGCGACTCTTGCCTAGTTCTCAATCGTAGCACTAGTTTAAAAAAAACTGTCTTACAGACTGAGTTAGAATGCTCAGAAGTCAACTTAAAGGTTCCCAATGTTTCGCAAACTATTCTGTCCGCTTTCTCAGGGTGTTCCGACAATTTTTTATTTTTTTACAAGTGTATTTCTCTTTTTTGGCGAGTTTTTGAAAATTGCTTTTTAAGGTTTAAATCTCATACAAATATGCATCGAATGTGCTGGTTAGCCAATTGAAATTCTCGGTTAACACTTAAAAAATATAATCCCAATTTAGGATATGTCAAATGGGTCAATCAACAAAGTTAATTTAAATATTAAAGTTAAAACTATATACTCAAACAATTTGAAGAAATGTTATATAACATAAAACTCATTTTGGATACACCGACAATCAAGTCCTTGATCATAATCTATCGAGCTATCATGTCTCTTGTTCTTTAAGATAACAATCACATGAACTAACACTGTGTGTCTTGCTAAGGAAATACGAAATAATATCCTCATGTTTTGTTCTAAGCAGGTGTAGAAAGATGGCAAGTCGAGACAAATTGGAAGGTTTTTACATCACAATTGGAACTACCGTGCGTAAAAAGATGGTTTTTGTGTACAGGGTATAATTTTCCTTTAAATAAGACATCATCTTTGAGCAAGAAAATACCAAGGCTGGAGATTCTAAGATATGAGTGTAATAAAATAGACCGTCGGTGATATCACGGGAGAATAAGGTCGGCTAGCCATCGCCTACCAATTGCGTTGCATGGATCATCTCTTGTTGGAGATACAGATGAATGATACAGCAATGGTCCGTTGGTCAAATGAGTGTTTTCTGATGAGATAATTACATTTTATGATATGTCTCCCGGTTGACTCACACGTTTTTTGTTTTTGAGAAGTTATTAGCAAACACAGTACAGATTTCATCACCGAGTATGATTCACAATTGACACACGTACGACGAGGAAAGCCAAAACTAGTTGCAGACTGCCATGTGAATCAGTTCTATAAAAGTTGATTCGTGTTTGATGCCGGGTACACCTGAAGAGACTCTGAGTGTGCACTGAGTGTACGAAGAAGAAATGAACAGCCTCCCAAAAAACGTGTTCGCCGCTCGAATTAAAGAATATTATTAAAATCTCTGTGGCGTGGAATACCACACGAAACCTGTTTTCAAATTATATTAAATTTTTTCCGGCTTATTTTTTTTTTGAAAAAAGTTCCACAATATTCGATCACAAATGGGTAGGTACAAAGTATTATATACGTTGGACGAAGGAGCGCTAGCGGCCAGCGCATGCCATCAATATGCACCTTGTTATAAGTTATAAGCACGAGTTTCAACATAATTCTAGCCTTTTCAACAAAATAGGCAAAGTAGTTCAAAATATATGAATAATATGTTCCAAAATATGAAATAAGAACTTGAAATATATCTGAAGTGTATTTTTTTCCTTATAAGCATCGCTTATTAGTTACTCGGGCTTGGCCGTAACGCTTTATATAAACGCGTTGCTGGGATCTGATACAGCTTGGATGATACAAGATGCTACTTCTTTCTAACTTCAATAGGTAAACATCCAAACCAAAAATAAATTACAAACAAAAATTATTGTCTTTACAAATGACAATGCCTATTTTGACTGCCACGTCTCTGCAGTCGTCTCATTATAATCACAATCATAATGATAAAATATTATAATCTCGCCATTGACTCACCATGAAAGTATTCTTAAGAAACCAAAAAAGAACGGTATATTATTTAGTGGCATTTATGTGAGGCAGTAACGATTAATTTCGCTAATTAAATGAAAAAGTTCACGGATTTTGACAGTTCGTAAAAAGGATTTCAGAAAGAAAAACAATTAAATACCATTATTAAATGTTTAAGACTCATGTCTCCTGACTAATTACAGCACTAGTTTTGTAACTGGTAGTTTGTTTATTAGAAGTTTTTAGCAGTTTAACCCAGTTATTAACAGTTAAAAAAAATATATATATCATAGCTTTCAAATTCTACAGATTTCAAATAATTAATCCTGCTGAAAGGTGATTACATACATACATATCTGTGCACTATATACGACAATGCAGTTTTCCAAACATATTGCATTGATCATGTGAAACTTATTCTACTAGTTAAATCGAATTCCACCTAGAATTGTGGCGTGTAAAGTGAGAATAGAACCAATTGAAACTGAAAAATTCAAATAAAAATCCTATTTACACGAAAACAACTAAACAGCAAGCGCATACATTTATACCAGTCATTCTCATCGTTCAAATGTGGTAACCAGACAATTTCGTTGAACTCTCAACATCGTTTGGTCTCCAAACGACCAATAAACATAAAGTGATGCAAATGATAAGAATAGCAAAAAATCAAAAATGCAATTAAAGCGAAAAATATTTTATCAATTGGAATGAAAGAGGTCGGAGGTCTAAGTTGAGAGATTTGCAAGGCAATCTGTAATTCTCATTAGAATCGGGCCAGCCGTTTGGACTGCAGAGCGTGAACAAACAAAACAAAACAAAACTAACAACCAAACATCAGACGTTTCTTTCTACGGGTAGTGGAAGTGAAATTTTCACTTCGCTCGCTACGCTCATCCAATTAAGCTGAGATTCCACGAGATCCACAATGCGAAATTCGCAGTGATATTTCGTAAATCTTGTGTGTTGAGCCAACCAGACACGTGTATTATTTACACTGTCGTAATTTGGCATTTCTGATAGGCTAGAAAAAACATGACGAAAAATCGCTGCAAAATTTGCAGGGTTTTTCACAATGTTTTACCCTCTCAAGACTATTCATTGTTATTTCAGTTGTGCATTGATCAATAACAATCCGGAAAAGGTACATGCTTGAGCACAGCTTGACCAAATTATGTCTAAAATCGATCTACGTTCATACTGGTCAAACCAATCTGCATGTACTTCTCGTCTATGAGTTTGAAAAAAAAAGCATCCGAGAATAGAGCGTTTCTTCTCATCTCACTGTCCAATTTGATACAAAATCGAGTCGGCCACGGAACTGTACAGCGCACCTCATTCAAACGAATAGCATGCATCTCTTGGGCTTTTATACCATAGTTTATTCAATATTCATCTCAACAATTTGATTATCAAGCGTGGCTGGTGCTAGCCTAGCAGAGCTGTTATACATTCTCGAGTTCTAGACAGCCCTGCCTAGCTGTCTAAACTTGATTTCCATCTGCCTGTGCAAGACTTGTAAATATTTCACTGCATTCGCTCGCAATTCCTTGTTTTCATGACGAACTGACAGATGTATAAACGTCAGACCAGCCAGCCAGCTTGCAAAGAGTATGGCGCGGTGGGCACACGAACCGGAACATTGGTAGCCATTTTGCATGCATAAAAGCATTATCTGCATTGAAGTGTGTGGAACCTGAATTAGGGTTAGTTATTCTCCCTGACGTGTGAATCAAGTGTCAGCGTTGAAGCTTGCTCCTTGCTTTGCTGGCCGTCAATATGTGTGCGAGGGTAAAATACGAATTTAAATGCTTTGCTACATGCCCCTTCTACAATAGTGTCGGTGTTGGCGGGTATGTTTCAGCAAATTCCTTTCTTTATACGTTTCCACACCTACCGATTTATATCATTGAACATTTTTACAGTCGCCAAACATTTGCCAGCTTGTCCTAACGGGAGGGTCTTTACCCCGTGCGTCCAAACATGGGACCTTGGGACCTTGGTTTTTTGGTCAAATTGACATTTTTTCTACGGAATCGTTCAGATACAATTTAGTGAGTAAATTATACCCAGTTCTGAAAGGTATGAGTTTCCGCGGTTCAGAACGCGGGTGGGGTAATCAAAAATTTTCAGAAATTGGAGGTTGGCTTGCTAGAGTGTTCGTTTATGACTTTCTGACTACATTGCGGATTACATTCCAATTGCCACAATTTGAAAAAGTTATTCTTGGAAAAAATCCACAAAAAAAACAAAAAAAACGTGGTGAAACTGAATGGGGTCCGGCCGCCCTATTGGGTGCATTAAACGAAATACTGAAATACATAAAGGAATGCGCTGTTTACGTGACTTGCACCACCAGCAAAGTGCAACTGACCAGACGAAGCCCAAAGTTTTGAGGCGAAGCCTATCGGGTGGAAGCAAGATCTTTCGGGGAAACACAACACCGGTCGAAGAATATTAAAATAACTTCAAAAATACTCGCTTTCTTGAGGACTCGAACCCCGGATCTTTTGCTTTCATGGCAACTGCTCTAATCACTGAGCTAAGCAAGGTACGGCATTTCGGAAGTGATTTTAATCTGTATGAGTGGTAGATCTCATAATGAGAAATGAACCAAGTGGTTTTGTTCAAGTCCTCGAGTAAGTAGGTATTTATGAAGTGATTTTAATATTATTACTTTTTTGAGACTCATATCTCCTGACTAATTTCAGCACTATAGTTTTTAAAAAAA
>QKMV01001352.1:0-16453 GCA_003287335.1 Lednia tumana
AGGTTAGCGAAACGTTGGCAGTTTGTTTGTTAGAAGTTTTCAGCAGTTTAACCCAGTTATTAACAGTTTTTTAAAAAGATGGCTTTGTTCTGTAGTTGCTATGTAAGCAATTTCTGTTTTCATTACATTCCCAAGTTATTCTTTTCGGATTTTTGCGACTTCCAAACATTATTTATGAAAAAACCACTGAACCGATTTCGCTCAAAAACTATCCCCATATAAGTTAAGCTTGATCGGACATTCCGTCTGGCCTTTGGAGCGCGAACACAAAAATCTGTGTTAAAAGAGTAGAATGGAAGACGGTTCTCTCGCTCGCTCTAACAAGTTCTGCATCGATGCTGATACTGGTAGTAAATCAATAATTAAGAGAACGTCAACTAATTTCAGCTTCGAAAAGCATTCCAGTTTCGAGCCATGCTAAGCGGGTTATTTGCGTACCGTCAGATAAATTTGAAAACAACAGACGCCGCGTTGACGATGTTGAGCTGTAAAGTAGCCGACGTGAAATTAAAATTATGATTCCATTTCCTTCCCGATCGTATTCTCCCCCGTACGCTTTGCGCTAAGCCCAGGATAACAATTCAGGTAACCTGCCTTACCCAATCCAAGAATTATTGATCGCGACGAAAAGCATGGCTCTTCGTCTGCTCAACAATCGCTACAACTTCCGGAGTAAGATATCCTGGGCTAGCCGGGCACGCACCCTCTTAATTGCAAGCTCTATTATCACATCACGAGAAGAAATACCCCATTAAACTTGCATGCCACCGATCTAGGTAGAACAGAGGATAATTACAAAAATGTTTGCCAAAACCAATAGTACGTCCACCGGGAATGAACAGCGCTGCGCTGAAAACTCGATTTATGCCATGTGAATATTTTTAAATAATTCCATCAGCTCCATTAGAGCTGATTGAAATTTGAATAACCTTTGAAGCCAAACAAACCACATGGTTCGTTCGTCTACAACACGAAATGGAGGGTAACCTTTCGCCTTTACGGTCCAGACGTTTGTATCGCCGAACGCTTAGTTGTGGCAATTTGCAAGCAGGAATCTCTTCGCACGTCGAATTGTGATAGTTCGGAAGGCGGAGCACGAACTCGAGGCCCTTTCGATTCGGCGTGCACACGTGTCGCAAATACAAACAAATCTCCGAGCCGCAGAGACGACTCGACAAAATTCTTTAGTTTTCCGATGAATTATTTATAGGTTATTGCGTTTATTGAGTTACAAGAGACGCCGCTGACTGTTGAAAAATACTGCTTGGCGTAGAAACAGCGAAGCCATAAAGTCGAGTCAGAAATCTTATTCCCAATAAGAATATTTCATTTTGCTGTCGGTTTCTCACCGAACGCGTGGGCGTCCAATGATAATTTGTCTTTCGATTCGGCAACACGCGAAGTGATTGCGATGTGTCTCGCGTATGAATCGCAAGCGTACTATTTCTTGTCACGACCACAATCACTCAGATAGTGATTTGATAGCCTGGTTTTATCGCGACGATAAATCTCTGGTTATATTCGCTTTCATTGCCAGCGGGAACCTGAACTGTTTACACAGGCTTTCCTCTCGTGTTATACGTACACCGAATTTACTCAGAATAGTAAAATAAAATAGTGTCATGAGAAGCTCACATTAGCAATGCACTGGGAAATATAGTTTCTTTGAAGGTACCTTACACTTACTTAAATGGAAATGGAAAGAAAATATTACTTCCTTTATTCAACTATAAAATGTATGTGTGCAATTAAGTATTCTTTTCACGAAAATAAGGGGACGTTTCTTCTACCTCACGCCATTACATAAATTAACCGTTATTTTAAACCAGCGCTATATTTTGCGAGCTCGGTAAAAAAGCGACACAAGAAAATGTCGAAACATATTCCTGTGCTACGCGACGGAAGAAAAGCGGAGGTGAATGTCAAAAGATAATTACGCTTGGGGCGATCTGAGCGCAATTAACTGCCGTTCGGGCGACGGGAAATCTCGGAAAATGAACGGCACACGTCACAGATATAATTAACTAATTACTAGACATATAGGCGGGTAGGTGTGGCGCTAGTTTCCACAAAGGAAAAGTCGACGTTATGACACGCCGACCAATTAATATGCACGACGGTCGAATAAAAGTCAGTAGTGGGTTGAAGTGATATAGAGGAAGTCAGCTCACTGCGTTCGCTATGCTGTGGAAGCCACCACCAACGAGAATGGCCATCGACTATCGAAGACAAAACGGTTGACCGAAAGAAGAAAAGAGGTATTAAGGCCTCGCAGATTTTCTCGCTAAGATAGCTGTGTGGTTTTTAAATTGTATTCTTTTCAAAAACAAAAAAAAAACTAGGAAAATCAAGCGACAATATGAGATACATATGTGAGATCTACTACTCGTATCGTTTAATTCACTTCAGAAATGTCATCGTCCGTTTAACTCGGATGGTAGATCAACGGTCATGAAAAGCGGAGGTCTGGTGTTCGATTACTCGAGCGGGCAGGCATTTCTGAAGTGATCTTAATATTCTTTGAGCGACAGTATTATTTCTCGGTCATTATATAAAAAATCTGGGCAAATACGTAGAGATTTAAAACTTTTCTAGATCGTTTTTTTACTTTATTGATTTGAATTCTATCTACGTCCAGCCTCGTCAAAAGAGCAGATCCTTGAACATATTTTATGTCTCCTCAATCTACAGCTTAACGCTTTGCCACTAGTTGTGAATGAGAAAATGCATCCGTTATGAACACACGGAGGGTTGGAAACTTGGGCTGAGAAAAGAAACGTAAATTAATAGTGCATCCAAAGAAATGTTTTACCGAAAACAATATTTTTAGAGTACTTTGAATAACGCTAGGATATTCACCAAGTGTAAGCCGAAACAGAATGTTATGCACTCTATAACAAAAGTTTTTCAAAGTTGTTGAATGGACTATTTCTAGTCGAGAGTTGGTGAATTCAGTGAGCTGGCGCACATCTCATTGGTATTCACCCACTATCGACTAGATATAATATATTCCACAGTTTTTTAAAATTATCATTTCAAAGTGCCAACGCTTTTTTTTTGGTCGACACGTAATGGAAATCCTAGAGTAACGGTAAAATATTTCATTGGAATGTAACGTTCATCTACTCAGTGCCACCGCGGAATTTGACTCATGAATACACCCCTTCTTTCAAAACACGCCATGCCAATCGAATAAAAACAGATTAATTGAGGTTAGGTTCCTGTCGCACAAAAGGCACACATCATCATAGTAGAAAATAGATAAAATCGAGAATAAATGATTAGCAATTTCCTAGATTGCCCAGATGGTTGCGTCCAATAACGTGTCACAGATGTCATGTCTGGTTAGCTCAGATGGAAGAGCATCGGACGCGAAATCCGAAGGATGGACCTTCGATCCGGCGAGATGTAAGACATTTTTGAAGTAAAAATTATTTTTTACTAGGCTTTGCTTGTGTCATGTACAAGAAAATAGAAAAACGTATGAAAATTCTTTGAGAAGGCCACATACACTGACTACACTCATTTCGGTGGTTGTCTTTGAGAAGAAGTCACGAAAAGATCGGCTACTAAAATAGTTTTCCTATCAGAAAAATTGCTGAAATGAACAAATGTTCACCGAAAGCAGCGATGCTCGAAGATTCCGTCGCTTCTGCGACTTGACCTTTACCGGCCGAATTGTCCACGCTTATTCCACGCTTTGATCAAATCCGTGCCCTGACTTGGCGCTGACCGTCTCTGAAGCGAAAGTTACGTTTGGCCCTTAGGAGGTGGGCGCCATCACACCACCCAATAGCCAGACACCCAGCTAATTAGGGCGTACAGCCGGTCTCGTGTAAGAATTATACCCTAGCCGAGAAGTTCTAGGCTTTCTTGCACAAACCTTGAAGTCTACATGTACTCAATGAAACTATTGGAGTTTGAAACGGTTACAATTCTCGTTATAACTTGATTGTAAAACAAATGAGCAAATATTACATAGTTACCGGTCATATTATGTTTCGATACGATAGTCTCTACTCCTTAGTTTGTGCAAAATATACTCTGGCTAGGGTTAAGAAGAGCTCATGCACGGTGTACAAGAAAGCCAAAGTTCTTGTAGGCTAGGCTGAAGAGTTTGCCATAGATAACCTGATAGTAATCCAGGTGTGTTTGCAAGAAAGCCTAGATACCCATACGCTATAGGGTGGAAACCTTAAATTAAGTAGCCGGATAGTTTTTAAGTTTTGTGCAAGAAGGCCTACGCACTCTAAACTAGGGTGGCAAGCTTATGAAAACTAGCATGTAGTCTACAAGATTTGTCGAAGAAAGTCAGAAGCTCTAGGCAGGGTGGAAAGCTTAGAAGAGATAGCGTTTAGGCTTCAAGGTTTGTGCAAGAAACCCTAGGTAGAGGAACCCTAGGCTACGGTGGGAAGCTGATAAGAAATAGCGTGTAGTCTTCAAGGTTTGTGCAAGAAACCCTAGGTAGAGGAACACAAAACTACGGTGGAAAGCTGATAAGAAATAGCGTGTAGTCTTCAAGGTTTGTGCAAGAAACCCTAGGTAGAGGAACACAAAACTAGGGTGGGAAGCTGATAAGAAATAGCGTGTAGTCGCTCAAAGCCGCCTACGATCTGCGATCTCGAAACGTTCCGTCTGGAATTGAACCTGTTGCCCTGCCGACGCCGAGCGACGTCACACCGACGCTACCGACGCCGACCTCACAGTGGCGGACGGGGAAAGTTTTCTGCCCCGGCTAGGCCAATTACGATGCTACCCACAGTTTCTTAGCGTTTCTTTGGGGGGGCTAGAACGATCGACCTACGTCCCTGATTAGTACAATATTGGGTGTATCCATAGACTCCAATGCTCTACACAAGAATACACCA
Source organism: Lednia tumana (assembly GCA_003287335.1). Lineage (NCBI taxonomy): Eukaryota > Metazoa > Arthropoda > Insecta > Plecoptera > Nemouridae > Lednia > Lednia tumana. The sequence goes on from QKMV01001352.1 coordinate 4,869, forward strand.
AAGGAATTTGATCTCGTGCACAGTTTTCGAGTTAAAAGTCCGCAGATACCGGATATTTTATTTTGTGCTGTTATGGCGGCCATGTCAATCCGTGAACTTTTCAGCACTTAAACCAGTTTCTTGTATTAAACTACCGATGGATATGAACAACAAACGTTTTTAGCTACGCTCATTTAGTATGTTTCAGATATAGAAATTCGATGTTTTCAGCTGAGGTCCTGGTTCCACTTTAAAGTAAACTTTGTTCATTAATTCGTTATACCAACTACCACTTGTCAGTTTCTGATCACGTAAATAGAGAGATGCTTTCCGTGATGTGCGTGATGCCCAAATAATTACAACGTTGCGTGGCATCCATTTGACACCGCCCTTGCAGATTGTTGCTTTTTCCCAAGCTAGCAATGGTCGAAGCATCGAGGCTTCCTTGCTTAAATTGGGGCATAAAATGCACTATTTGTGCAGATAATTGTCTGAATAATGTTTTGAGTTCGAGGCAGCGCCAGTTGATCGGGAACTTCTCTAGAGAAAAGGTTGGCCAGTGCGCCACTGGGCGATCTCGTGATCACCACTACTGAGGATTTGACGAATGAATAAGACATGTCGAGAGTCTGGAGTCGAGACGCTTCTTTGTGGCTTGCAGCTCATCAAACGTAAAGCGGATTATTCACGAGATCCGAGGGATTTGCAATAGGAACGAATGAATGTAGATGAGAACGAAACACCGCGGGACTGAGCAGAGGAAAGAAAGTCAATGTTTGGGATGTTTGGGATAGAACTTGGATGAAAGCATAGGCTGGTAGACGGAATTCTGAAGATGACAGAAAGAGATTACCGGAAAATTCGTACAAAAGTCTCGGAAAATCGTTGCGACTACACGAAACCGTAACTGCGAAACGTAAATGTCAAACAAAAAACTGTGTTTCTTTTTTCGTGTTGGGCTCGCTGTATCATCAATTTTATATTCTCAACAATAATTCACGCTTGATGGCATAGTATTTTCATTTCTCTACCACCAGACAAGGGTAATTTCGTTCCCGCGATGGATGGCGAGTAATTGTGGAAAGTTCTTGTAAACTTTTTTAGTTTTTTCGTCGACGGACGTTCACGTAATTGGTTCGAACACAAGTGCATGGCTACCAACTTGACATTTTACGCTTTTCGAAACGTAATTGTCAATCCTGGGAAAGCCATTAACTTGAAACAAAAGAAGGACGTAATTTGTGAACTCCTGCTGTGCCATTCTTTTCAGGAGCACAAGCGACGCCCACAAAAATGTTCCAAACATCAAACATGTCGTTTGTTAATGTAATGAGATTTCACTGCATGTGTTCATGCACACCTTTCAACAGTTAAAATTCTTTCTTCACTTATGTAACTTTTATGATAGAATCAACTTTATATGCAATAGCTCAATTCAAACATCAATACTCGGTCATTCTGTATGAGAATGAAATACAACAAAATGATGTTCAACTTTATTTAGCTGTATGCTTAACCTCAGGTCAAGTCAAAAGCAATAACCGTGCCCTTACGTCGGCCGATCTCGAGTCTTTCAGCTGCTAGCAACATCCAAAATATTTCCCAAGCAGCGTATACACATATGGGACCGATGAACTGCCGATCAAGCACTCATTAGACCACCCAGCGTCTAATTCCGACGTCAACACTAGAAATGGTCTCGGTATCACATTCAGTTTCATAGCTAGCTCCAGTTATCTCTATCTACTGTCCGCCGGTCTTCTCTGCGCATCGCATACGTAAGATTGAACATGTATCCTATCTCCGACTCGTTGTAACATGATACAACTTTTGCCATGTTACTGATTATTTGATCCCCGTCAAGATGACAAATGTATCTACTTGAAATATCTTACTTTTGCTACTATCATTCATAATCCATGTTAGTGTGACCCATGATACTTACCTGAGGCACCTGTAGCCATGTTGGCGAATCTTTGACTCTCACAAGAGCTAAATCAGTAATAATCTAAGGCACCCTTTTGCTACGTGTATGTCAATCCATCTTATATCGCTGTGTTGTAAAACACCTGTAATTACCTGAGTATGTTGTAATCCTCCCATTATTATCAATACACGTCATATTTCTAATCGTTAGTATATTAATCGGTCCACCCAGCAACGTACCCCTTCGCCTACGAAGTCTCTCTCTTTCATCCCTTATCGAGGCCTAGCCTCTGGTGGCAGCTAACGCTATTATCTTCCCTTGTCTGACGTTTCTAATCCATCAAAGAAACATTACGATATTAACATATGTCAGAAACTTTGAACTAGATTGCAAAATCAGTTTTTAATCATTCTATGTGTTGAGATTTTAAAATGCGTTTTTTTTTTAAGAAGTAGACATAAAAGCATTTCGGCAAACCTGACGCTTTCATTCACGCGAATTTCCAAGGACGAGCAACTTAAAAAACGAAAATGTTCCAACAAACGGTTTGGCGTGTTGGATACACCGGTTCTTAGGAGATGACCGAAGCTAAGCAACATTACTCTGGGTCAGAGGTTGGATGGGTGATAATTCATGCCCCGACCTAGTTCTGTTCGGGAGAGAGGTTGGAGGGTTTGAAGCTAGAACAACAGCTTCACTCCCTTTGATATCAACCTATCGATGGCACAGTTTAGTGGAGGAATCCCATACTGTTCGAGTAGTACCTCCTGCGGAAGGGACGGTAAGCGGTGGTCACCTTGGTGCTTTTCGACAGGATTAGGCTACGTGTCCATAGCGAGTTTTTCCTCTTCAAATAATGAGCTGTTTGCTCTCCGTTGAGCTCCAGATCGGATAAGTAAATCCCTCCCCAACGCACACTGACATGAAGCTGGTCCCAACGCCCTGGAAATCACCTGATCTCTTCGAGTCGGTTCCGATGTCTAAGTTGATACTGCCGCATCATCTCCGTTGTCACGGTAACCGCACGGCGTCGCGACGCCGGCACTCCCAGGGGATCGCGCGTCGGAATCAGTTTGACGCATTTGTATTCATCCGCCGTTGAACACTTTTGCGTCATCTCGACATTTAGTCTAACTACGATTCATTGCAAAACTAGCTCCGTGCAAGTTTTTCAGGACAAAGAAAGACAGGTTGTTTTGCACCACTTAAATTTAAATATTGGTGCACATAGAAATTTTTAGAGCTTACTCCCAACTATATTCTATCGCTGTTGCAGTTAGCTTTTGGTTAAGTAGTGTTTAACAACGCACTGTATTGACAACTGGCCCTGTGGCACTGGTCTAATAGCGTCGTTGTTTAACACAGCACTGTATTAACAACTGACCCTGTGGCACTGGTCTATTGGCGGCCGTGTTTAACAACGCACTGTATTGACAACTGACCCTGTGGCACTGGTCTATTGGCGTCGGTAATTGATAGGATGATAATGAGAATGATGATGAACCTAATAGAGAAGAGGGTAAACCCGGTGCCGGCAAGTAGCCTACTCCTGTCGAAAAGCACCAAGGGCACCACCACTTAGCGTCCCTTCCGAAGGACGATACAACTTGATCAGTGCAGAATCCTCTAATTATCTGTGCTGTCGAGAGGATGATGACAAAGGAAGTAAAGTTGCTATACTAGCTTCAAACCCTCCAACCTCTCTTCTGAACATTAATGGACCTTGGTATGAATGGCCACCCATAAAACCTTTGGCCCATTGCAATTTTGCTTCGGTAATCGTTTGAGAACCGGTGTATCCAACTTGGTAAACAATTTGGTACGCAGTTAGCTACAAATTATATAAGTGATACCTACGGAACATATTTTCGTAGAAATCGCTCATTTTATTTTCGCTGCCCATTGACGTACGAAGCCAGTTACAAAGAAATGGAGTAAAATCTACGACAAATATTTTACACAATGCCACCCCCGCAACAGCTCAAGCTTGACTTCATATTTTTATTTACCATCTCACTAATGCTTACCAGAAACAAAATCTCAGCTTAAGCTCAGCTTAAATTTCGGTGAAAGCCGGCATTAATAAACTAGAGTGCGGAGGAAAAAAATGCTGACATTGTTGCCAGCCTGGCACCCACATTTTTCGTGTGTACTGACTCCAGCCCGGCCATGGATGGAGCCACATCTTTAAATCGATACAAAAGTGCAAATATGACCATTGGGCCGTAGACTAAAAGGAACTTTTCCAAAGTTGTGCATGTAGGTACTGAATAGTTTAGAACCTTTGTTTAAATTTGCCATTGTTTTGGAATAGAATAACACTCAAGTAATTTGGATTAAGAGGATTGTGGATGGTCGGCTGTCCATGAAACTGCCAGCTATGCTCTAGCGTGTAGAATGGCTTCGGTTTTCTCGGTTTAGATGTTCTGTAACTAACACTTTTGTGTCTGAAAAATGCTCAAAATATTCTGAAAGCATATCAGTGTCCTGAGAAAGGAAAAATATAAGTACCTGACTTAACCAAAACCCAATGATGCGTATAGCCTAGCCTGAAATAATTCCCAAACGTTGCGTACATGAGGTAGTTTAAAAAATTCATTGCTTCAAGTTAATCCAAACATTTGAGCACCAAGTTATGTCAGGTAACTCTATTCTATACTCTTCCTCCGTACACTAATTTTTTTTTAGGATTTTAGATCAACTTTTAGGTCATAAAAAGTGTCGGATACGATCAGAGCGCGCAAGCTTTCATAAACGTACCTAGCCAGCCGTCCTCAGCCCTCAACTGATGAAATATCATAGCAGCTGCTTTTACACTGCATATTATATGTCTTACTTAGTCGCGTAACATGAGTGGTCGTGCTGCATGTGCATTGTAAGCTGATTTCAATAAACCGTCTTCTCGTCATCGGTCGACGAGAAAAGCGCATGCATACTTGAGTCAACTACAGCACGCTGTATAAAATGTAGATACCTTTTTATACTGATCTCGGTAAAGGAGATTCTTAACAGTAATGCATGTAGATTGTAGATACTTTAAAACAATTTGTTCTGTACTCGTGCAAAACTGTCATGAGTTATTCACTGAATGCAAGTGCCACGACATACCATTCGTCTTGACTTGACACAAAATAGAAGCGATGGAAAGGATGCTTGCAAGTGCTCTGCAATCTATAAAAGAGTCATCCCATCCAAATAGACAAAAGCAAATTTAACATGCTTCGTTCAATAAAATCTTCATGACGTTACTATTATTTACAAGTGCCTAGCGTCAGTTTGGTTGAACATCATGACCTTTAGCTACAGACAAAAGTTAATTCTATTTGAATACAGATATACATAAAATAGAATCAAATGCTAATTAATGAAGTTTGAAATATATATTATTTTCTTCCAGTAGCTCAACGAGTTTGTTTGTTAATAGTTCGTTTCTCATCTAGCAACGTAGAAATTTAATCTCGTGCGCCTACGGCGTTGGTATGATGACAACGATTCCCGCAGGAACTAGCCGTTACTATGCAAACTAGTAGAAAAGCTTTATTCGCCTGCCACATTACCAGGTTGCTAGTTGCGATGGTAACTCACCGCGGTTACCTACCCACGATTGCATAGCAACAGCGTGTCTTCGCAACATGTCTACTCCGGCCACCAATCATTCGGCTCCCTGCTCGTGGAATCAGCTTTAGTTTTCCTCGCGCGACCGGTGAATTTATGCGCTAAACTACGACCGCGTCCTGACGTAGACGTCGCAACTCAAGCTGATTAGAAATCTGCGAATTTCTGCCGGCCAAGTACCAACAACAGTCTGTACTAGCCACAAGGCTTATGCAATTATTTGCTTCGAAAATTTAACTATACGCGCTACTGGTGGCCATCTTATCAGTAAGTTTAAGTATCCCCTTTGCTGTCGTCATATTGGCACGTGCTCATTAGACTGTGCGATTCCATAGGCTATCTTCTGTCAGTGATACCTTCCTGTTACCACCAAATTGGCAATTGCTTATTATAATGTACGATCGCATTGGCTATCTTCTGTCAGTGATAGCTCAAAGCTGCCGTCATATTGGCACGTGCCCATTAGACTGTGCGATTCCATAGGCTATCTTCTGTCAGTGATACCTTCCTGTTACCACCAAATTGGCAATTGCTCATTATAATGTACGATCGCATTGGCTATCTTCTGTCAGTGATAGCTCAAAGCTGCCGTCATATTGGCACGTGCCCATTAGACTGTGCGATTTCATTGGCTATCTTCTGTCTGTGCTAGCTTCTTGCTTCCGCTATATTGGCTTGTGATCGCATATAATGACATCTACAATTCAATTTCGATTGCGAATACTAGCATCGGGATACGCAACTAGTCGAATAAAAATCTTTGAACCTTTGCACCAAAGAGATGCGGTGCCACGTTCATCATAATATGGGCCGTGTCTCGTAAAAAAAAAACGATGAAACCAGAAATTGAGAAGACTAGCTGACAATGGAATGAAAGACTTACCACCGGAACGCAATTTTAGTCCGTCCTAAAATTTAGTGGACCCTTACCAGATATCCACTTTGTCCATGGTTACAACGAGCAGGTTACTGGTTACTACGGTGATGACGATGAGCATACAATGATAGCCCATTTAGTGGATATATAGTGGGTTATATATTTATAATTTTATCTACATTATCTATAATGCATCCATGTATCAACACTGAAGACCTTAGATCGAAGCTAGCATTAACGTCCCATTGTATCTTGCGCTCATTTCTTGGCGATCCCAGATATTTTTAAAGCATATTTTGTGCAACGTAAGCAAGGGAATAGGTCTGGCCAAATTTGTCGATTTCGATAAATAACATGGGAGGGAAATTCCCTTGCGACACCTGAGACATATCTATACTTGAAATCCAGCCTCTATTTTCTTAAAAACGTACGAAAACTTTGTGCAGAATCTTTGAATTTGTACGAGAACATATTTAAGTAGAACATAAGTGGATAGCAGTCGGATAGCAGCCGCAGGAAAGGGTCGTTTTGGCGACGGACTTGGATCGCGAGCCGCTAGTTGAAAAAGCCGGGTCTATACCAACGGATCATCGTTTAGTGTTTACTCTTATTCAATTTTGTCAAGAGACTTTGTGATCCTAATAGAGTGCGTAACTCAATTAATTTACGAAAAATGAGAGTTTTTTTTTACTCTTCATAAAGCTTCGTTCGTTCAAGTCGAGCGAGTTCATTTTCAACCCACGTTATAAATTTTCTCTCTCACTGATTACATTACACCTTTACAAAAGCAAATGAAAATTAATTTTCACTGTATACACTTAATGGTTTATTTTCATCGTCGCTGTTCAAGCTTCAATTAATCTGTTGCGGTTCGACTATTGTAAGTTAATTGTTTTCGTCCTGGGAAGAGAGAACCGAGTCTAAGCAATCTTGTAATCGCTGGGTTGAGTGCCACGTTCGATACGCTGACCCGATATCCTGGTCACGTGGTTTCCCGTGACTTCCAACAACTGTTGTCAGTTGTAGGGTAGTTAAAAAGGTAATTTAAGTCGAGAAAGAATCCGAACACAAAGCAGGCTTAAATATTTGGAGTAACATTGATATGGATCACTAGGTCCATAAATAGGGACTGGGAAATGTTCTTGTCGTCGCTTACTTTCCTATTCCAGCCTCACGAGACGAGCTGCCAACATGATTTGGAGCTCGTGTGACCTTCCCGTAAAATAAACTTCGCAGCTACTGACACATTTCAAAACCTGTGGCCATTGAGCTCTCTAATGGTAGATTTGAATGTATTTTGCAATTAGGAAATAAGGCCCATTTGCTTTTAGTAGCCTGGTGTACGGCGTAAATTGCTTTTAAATGTTTGGCTCGGTTCTACTATTCGCGGTTGCAAAGTGCCTTAGCTTTTCTGGACCTTCAACGGTTTTATACTCAGGGTCACTCTTGAATTATAAAATGTTGAGACGAATCCACCCATTTATGTAAACTTTTGTAAAAGTTTTGAAAACTTAGGTAAAAAAAAGTTTACATAATCGAGTGGATCTATCTAACAATTTTATTTACATTTCAATAACATGGCCTCGTGAAATGTAAAAAAACAGATGCATCAGTCTTGTTATTTCGAAGTTGACGAAATTTGACAACTCACCGCTCACAGGTGTGCCGTTTTTTTTAATCTAAAAGCTCATTTGAATCGATTTTGTCTATACGCTCTGAAGACTGTTGGTGGTTACGTATTTGAAAACGGTTTTAGTTCGACACGGTTTCACTTTAACCCCTTGGTACTGCTTTGTTCACGAATTCATAGACAATTGTACGTTTTAGTCAAGATGTCACCAGGAGTCGAGGTTGCCCAATCGGGCTTTGTTGTCCGTTGGCGGTCGTAGATTGGTTGGAATAAACGAAATTTATGCGAAAGTGAAAGCAGTTTCAGCAAAAAACTTAGAAACAAATCGGCTTATCCTACCTCGACGTGACCTCGATGTAGCACCTGAGCTTTAACATTGCGAGCCGCACGGGAAAACATCCGCTGTTCAAGTTTTGTCGACAATTGCTGACTCAGCCGTTCAAGATAATCTACGATAATAAGCGGGATAGTTGTAGATAAAGGTGTAACCTAGGTCTCTCGCCAGTTCCTTTTTCAAAACTTGTTTTCCTATCAGTTATATTTGTATTATATTTATTCTTAGCTAAAATCACCACAAATCACTATGTTTGGGAGCATTTTTCGGCTCATTTAGGCAAAAGATTGAAAAAAATGCTAGCGAGAGACGTAAGTTACACTTTTATCTATACTCTCCCGCTTACTATCGTAGGTTATTTTTAACGGTTGAATTAGAATTCGTAAGCATTTTGGACTCGACGCATGTTGCAGATTTCCAGATAGGCTGGCCCCTAATTAAGCGTGGAGCAGCTACTCTCAAACAAACCACCAAGCTTTTGTAAATTAGACCATCAGAACCCAACTCGCCTGTCTTTCACTTGATAATGCATCGCATACGTTCATATTAATTCACACCTCACCTTGGCGTCATAGAAAAGTTTTCCTTACGCTGCCTTTTCTTCGTCAGGCTTCCATCCCGGCGTTATTTCAAGAGCGCCGGGAATTGGCTACCTTCGTCCTTTGTTTTCCACGTAATGAAGCTCGTTCTACTTCTGCTAGCCAAGTAGTTGCTAACGGACATTAATCATTCAACGTCTACCCACCCCCAGCGCTGAGGGTCGTGGGAGTAAACTGAAACACGGTTCACGGTGTTCCACGGTTCTGCTAGGACCTATCGCATCGACGTCTTCGGTGCCATCTTCAGGAGTAATCACTTCACTCCTGACGAAGGCACAGCGAACTTCACCGACACGTCGAGACGACAGGTCCTTTTTAGCGACAATCTCCTTTAAATAGAGCAGAACCGAGGAAAACCGTGAATCATCAAAACAGGGCTCTGGAAACCACCGTATAACCAAACTGAAACACGTCCACCGTCCCCGCAGAGAATTGTAGCAATATCATGGAATGCATTGCATTTGCATAGCTGCATCTTACAAATGCTTGCGATGCAAGATTTTCGCATAATGAGTCCATTTATGTTCGCGTCTGAGAGGATATAATCTTACTGTTTCTCTTGTGCAGGAAGTAGTTGTAAAGTTAGTGTATTGTCAACATTTCGATACAAAGTACGATGATCAAACTACAGAGCTTTCAAAAAACTGTTAATTAACTGGGTAAAACTGCCAAGAACTGCACCAATTAAATTACCAACGTTTCGCGAACTATACTTTAAGCTTCATCTGAGGCATCTGGGCACATTTGCCCCCAGATGAAGTTTACAGTTCTTACCTGAGTTTTAAGTGCTTAATTCTTAGCAGTTTTTCCCAATTAAATAACAGTTTTCTTAAGAAAAAGTGCTAAGATTAAGAAGTAGACATGAGTGCAAAGAAATTGATAAGTACAGAGCTTGTTGATGGGAAAAAATGCTCTGTATTTGCTTCAGTGGTTTTTGCGTACTACTCGTTAGTAAAATTGCCCGCTTACGTAATTAAGAGTTGAAACTGAAATTTGTCTTTTTCGGCTCGCTTGAAACTTGAAACTAAAGTGCTCGTTAATTTGATTTGCAATCAAGATTCAAAGCAGTTGCTAATTTCTTTGCGTACTTGCTTCGGTGATGTGTGTTTGTTTTAAGCCCCCGGGTATTTGATGGGCCTTGGAAAAAACTGATGAGTGAATTGTCCGAGTCGTTCGTTTAAACATCTCAATTATAATATTTCGTCTAAGTTTATAAGACACCTCCAATCTTCTTGATAGGGTCCGAGATGTCCCGGAAAAATCACCAACAATGCTTTTATTTGGGGTATCAAGTTAGCTGCAATCGTCGACACGGGGCGAAATCTTTTATACCGTAGGGGTTGGTTGAAAATTGAATGGGAAATGAGACAGCAGTGAGAGAAACAGCACGGAATTGTTGACTCCTCTCAGGCCAATTAGTGAGAATTGCAATAATTAACGCAAAGCTTCAAAGGAACGTGCTAAGAAATTTGACATCAAGAAATTAATCTCATGAATTGCGCTTTACAAATTAAATTTAAGTAATGATTAACTGTAGTCAGGTTTATTCCGCCTGCCATATCTGGCAATCATTAATGAGAGCAGAACGAATCCAAAACACAAATAGAAGGTACTGAAACTTCGCCAAAGACATTAGTTACTTGAAGTACACTTGCAGCTTTTGGGAAAATATCTTACAATTCGGATGTTATCAAAGAACGTTCCATAATCAAATTCACCCCGAAAGAGCATTAATTATTTAGTCAAGAGCTATCACGTTAAACTATAAATACCAAAACTTTGCACACATTGAAAGCAAAAGTCCACAAGCTAGCGTCTGGATAATTTCACTCAGACATTCACCTATGAAATACCAAGTTACCCAGCGATCGGTAGAGATTCGGAAAAAAACTTTAAGCGTGGGGTTGATTTAGTATATTTTGCCAGCCCCCCATTAGTCAGTAATAGGAACAAGTGACAAGATAAGGACGCATTGCTTTAATTAAACAGAAACGTTTATGACATTGCCTTCAAGTAATTTACTTGTAGAGTCATGTGTAATTGGATCACGTTTACGTCTATACTCGCAAGTCCTCGGCTTCAGGAATTTACAAGGAAAAACAACAGTCTATAAATTCCATCCATGGTTTGCAGATTCCCCTCTAAAATAATAATGAACTTGTCAATTTGTAGAAAAACCGAGGAGAACAAGTTCTAATTTTTGTACACGACTCGCATTTTTGGCCTTACAAAAACTGTGTAGCAAGCGCCGTTATGCCTCCAACGATCGTAACATCTGTCAATTTGTTGTGCCTCTTTAACGCCTTCACCTAGCCCCCTTTCTGACACACCAGGACGCAAGGAACAATACAAATCTTGGTATAGTCTGTGCTTTAGTTAGAGGTGCACGGAATTTGGACATGTTTTAATCCTCGCACTTGTAAGTATCCATGTATACATCCCGAACACGTTATCTATCATAGTAGCTGGGTCTGGGTCTAAGTTGTCAAATATCTCGTACGCCCTCACATGCCATATTCCCGCATATAGGTAGATGAGTCGGGGAGTCAATTTGGTATTTGGCAACACAGCTCTGTGCTCGAGTCAGCGACCAAGTCATTACGGGTATAAAACCCGAGTCCTAT
>QKMV01001355.1:0-16445 GCA_003287335.1 Lednia tumana
CCCAGTTATTAACAGTTTTTTTAAAAACTATAGTGCTGAAATTAGTCAGGAGATATGAGTCTCAAAAAAGTAATATGGGACTTAATTCTTTTTTTAAAGGTTCACAGTGGAAGAAATTTTAAAAACTTCTAAATATCCGATTTTTTATTTTATTTTCTGCTGTATAACAGCAATATCTATGTACCTACTACGTAGCTACTGAAAATGATAAGTGCAAATTTTCAATTCTGAGCATCAGTTTCTGCACTCAACAAGCTGCCACTGCATCTTATCTTTACAACATATTTTAACTTTTAATGCATAGTTGTAAGAATTAGGACCTGTTTGACCTCCTTGTTTTATTTTTTCATCAGGCCAACCCCACATTGCGACCGTTCCCTAATTTCAATGCTCGCTCTGATGCCGAAGTCCTTCGCAAGGCAATGAAAGGTTTTGGTACTGATGAGAAGGCCATCATCAGCGTTGTAGCTAATCGAACCAATGCGCAGCGAATAGAGATCGCAGTTCAATTCAAGACTTTGTACGGCAAAGACGTGATTAAAGATTTGAAGAGTGAACTGGGTGGTCGTTTAGAAGAGTTGATGGTTGCATTAATGACGCCAATGCATCATTACTACGCTGAAGAACTTCGCGAGGCAATTAGCGGCTTGGGGACAGATGAAGCTGCGCTTATTGAGGTTCTTTGCACGCTCAGCAACCATGAGATACGGTCAATCAATGCCACCTACTATAGCAGTAAGTTGAACATTGCAATTTGTTGTGGACTGTCTCTTAGCTGGTGCGGCAGATCCCAGGTGGTGGCTCTTATCGCTGGGCTGGGATCTGGCTGGCTTGACCGATCAGTGGTACTACAATTATGTTTTTTTCCAATTTGACAGAATGGGGAGTGGGAGTTTTTTAAAAGGGTGTTTGGAAATTTTTATTATAAATAATTATGAAGTTAGCTTGATGTTTCACAGTCACTATCTAGCACATACCAAGCCTAGAAGTTTCGACAGACTTAAGACCCGTTTTTCAGTGGCCTGGTAAGATCCTACTAATCTATTAACTTTTTATTACGATGGCAACAGCCAATCAGATGCCGTCATTTTTGTTAGGTTCTCAGCGGACCACTGGAAAACTGCCCCATAGTAGCCCGTGCTGATATTATGCATGATAATTAATTCCTTGCCTAAGTTAATTTTAAAATATGGGTGCCTGCCTATCTATCTATGAATGTTTTGTTGATTTAATTGTTAAAAATATAAAATCCAGTATTTCTAGGTACCTGTAGATTTTTAAAAACTTGTTACTTACCTCTGGACAGTAAATACTTAATAAAATATAAGGGAATCCATAAGCTTGATGTTTTAAGTCTTAATCTTGCAGACTCAGGCAAAACTTCCTAAATAGAATTACAAACAAGTACCTACATGAACTTTGGAATTCATTTTTTCTGCAGTGTATCGAAGTTCCCTTGAGAAAGATTTGGGAAGCGACACTTCTGGAAACTTCAAGCGTCTCTTGGTGTCTCTTTGCACAGTAAGTTTTACACCAAACTACTTTCTGCCGTATTCAATCAGGGCCGGCTCTACCACTAGGCAAACAAAGCAGCCACCAGACCTGAGAGCCTCAGCAGCCCAGACCTCAGAGGGGCGCAGTACAGATATTTTTAAGAGGCGCAGCTTTAAAAGGATGAGCTTTTAACCCTAGTAAAAAATGCAATTTGAAAATTTATATTTAATAAATATCCATGTGGGTTAGTTATATCATATGACTGACCCGTAGAAAATCGTATGTTCAGTGAGTTATAGCTTGTTTTAAAATGCACAGATTAGATTGCTGCCTCAAAAACCTACGCCAGACAAAAAGGAAGGCCTGCCTAGTGTATTTCAATCCAGGAAAAGCCAGCTGCCTTAAGTGGAGAGAGACTAGCTCTCATTATAGGTTGTACCATAGAAAAAAGGTTACAAAAGCTTAATCTATGGTAGTACCCATTTTCTTCTTATTATTGCCAAATGAAAAGAACATTGTAAACAGCATGCACTTGAAAAGATGCTGAACGAACACCTTAGGACACCTCAGTCAGATCTGATAATATAATATATAACCTTCGATTATATAGGGCAAGGGTCGGCATCTTATTTGTCGCATACTTCGTTGGGCATACACATAAAAAGGACTACGGTTCGGACACAGAATTTTTTTTAGTGCAAAACTAGGAAATTTCTATTTTTACAGTAGCTTTGTGAACCATTGTGGGTAGACAACAAAAGCTCCAAATCTGACTTGCAGCTTGATGGGATAGTAAGCTGGTAAGGATCATGCCGTTTTGGTGCAGAAACTATCCCACTCACAGCATTTGCCTGGAATGCTTTTAGGAAATCACGGAAAACCATGCGATAGTTGGTCACTTGGATGGAACATGGGTAGTCCCGATTGGAAAGCAGAGCTGATACCCGTTGAAAAATTGAGTTACCATTCGAGTTTGCAGTTGTTACGACTTTGTGGCCTCGGAAAAACAGAGTAGGTACCTGTAGAACTAATGTGACCGTAAGAAAATATTAGTGGGAAACGTTAATTAGAAATGGCCTAATAGTCTGGATCTGAACTATAATGCACCTATCCTCGCACCCTGACATAGGGGGTTAGGTAGATAGCCGAAGGTGAAAGAATCTGTCTGTCTGGGAAGAACAGTACAAGGGGACATAGCAGGGCTGCAGTTGGCATCTAGAAAAAGTGATGCAAATTGAGTCCTTGAGTAGGCAGGTATTTTTGAAATTATATCAATATTCTTCATACTAAGATATAACTTTGAAAACTTTTGAAGCTAATGGGACTAAATTAAAATGAAAAGATTCATGGTTATGCCATAACATAAAAATGGTTGTGCTCTAGTTTTCAGACATGTGAATATTTTTACTTAAATTCAGACGAGGATAGTCACCCTAACACGGACACATCCAACTTCTTTTCCATCCGCCTTTCCCACTAGTGACTTCCCCAGGTAGGGTGGAAGTATTTATTTGAAGAATACTAAAATCACTTCAAAAATACTTGCTTACTCGCAGACTTCAACTCTAAGCTAAGCAAGCTTAGCAAGTTACCTTGCATAGCTCAGTGGTAGAGCAGTTACCATGGTAGCAAAAGGTCCGGGGTTTGAGTCCTCATGTAAGCAGGTATTTTTGAAGTGATTTTAATATTCTTCAAATTAATAGAAGCCGTGTATAAAGATTTCAATTTGTTATCCTTGTCAGGGTGGAAGTAGTTTGGGAGCTGGTGTCGCATCCTACAAGTGCATTTTTGATGAACCTTGTGATAAATGACAGTGATAACCACAGGAGCAGAGAAAATAACACTGTGCCTTTTTAAGGATATTAAAATCACTTCAAAAATACCTGCTTACTCGAGAACTTGCACCCCGCATGGTACGGCATTTCGGTAGTGATTTTAATCAATATGAGTGGTAGATCTCAATTGAGAATTTGATCCAAGTGGCTTTGAAATGTTTCAAAGATCGCGCAATACTATGCATTACATTCTAACCAACTCGAATAACTCCCAATTACGTGGGATACGCTGAGATGACAAGGATTAAACTTTTAAAGCCAAATACATGGCTAGTTATAATTTTAAGAATATTAAAATCACTTCAAAAACACTTCAAAAAAATACTTCGAAAAAAAGGTCCGGGGTTCTGGTCCTCGAGTAAGCAGGTATTTTTGAAGCGATTTTAATATTCGTATTATTATAACTAGACATGTCTTTGGCTTTAAAAGTTTGATCCTTGTCAACACTGTGCCTTGTCTTGGAGGGATCAGAAATGGGAAAGGGAACTGGCTAGGATATGGCCAAAACTCGCCCTGAAGAAGCTTGCAATATAGTTAGCGAAACGTTGGGAGTTTGTTTGTAAGAAGTTCTCAGCAGCTAAGCCCATTTACTAACAGATTTTTTGAAAACTAGTGCTGAGATTAGGCAGAAGACATGAGTCTTAAGAATTTAATAAGGCCAACATTTTTTTGGCTGGATATTTGCAAGAAGTCAGAAAAACCTTACTTGGCAATTGTATAAAAAATAAATATGTTCCAATAGTTATACATTTCTTTAGGCTCATCTGTACTTCCTGTTCTTAGCGCTAGTTTTCAAAAAAACTGATTAAACTGGGTAAAACTGCTACAAAGTCCACTAATAAATTCCCAACGTTTCGCGAAGTTTTTGAGAACTGTTTCGTAAGTATCATCAGGGACCTCGAAACGTTGGGAATGTATTAGTGGACTTTTTAGTAGTTTGACCCAGTTTAGTAAACAGTTTTTATAAATTGTTCCAATAGTTCCAATACTTTTTATTTTCACAGCCCATTGAATGACATAGATAGGCACATAAAGCAAAAACGAGCTTTATTAACAGGAAATATTTATGCGACACACCCCAAGATAGCTGGTCAGCAGGTTCGATCCCAATATCGAACCTGAAGTGGAGCGGAAGGCAGTCACATTTTCACTGTGGCTACCAAACTGGGCTTAATTGACCACGTTTTCTTCCCCCCCCCCCAGGCAAACCGTGACGAGAGCACAGCTGTGAATGCCGCGGCCAGCGCGCAGGATGCGCAGGCGTTGATGCAGGCTGGCAAGCTCAAGTTTGGCACAGACGAGTCGATGTTCAATGCCATCCTCTGCTCGCGCAGCTACAGCCAGCTGCGACAGGTCTTCCAGGACTACGAGCGACTCTCTGGCGAGACGTTTGAGAAGACGATTAAGAGCGAGTTTTCTGGAGACATAGAGGCAGGGCTCCTTGCAATCGGTAAGTTTGCCTGATATATATTGTAAGGCCCTTTCTAGGAGTAAAATTATCTTCAATCAGAGCACGGCACCATAAGTTACACGATACCGTCTAGCACCAACGGCTCTGAAAGCGTAACTAACTAAAGAAATGTTAGTTGTAAGTTAGAGTCAGAAGATCGATAATAGGGCAATGAGATCTGTTCAGTGTTGAGAACAATTGACCTTCATTCATGCCCTGAGGAAGAACACCAAAACTTTGCTTCCCTGTGGCCAACTTGTTTCATTTATGCCCAATCTACAAGTTACAAGGACATAGGATAAGGTACATCGAATATGACGGTTGTGCCACATTTTCTTTATTTACAATCCAAAGGATTTGAATTTTGGGGCGCACAAATTCCACTTGTGACTTCAATGTTACTGGCTCGTGGTGGCTTACCACCAAGGTTGTGGTGTGGTTGTGTCTGTTTCAGTAAAATCGGTGCGCAACAGGGCTGCTTTCTTTGCCGAGCGTTTAAACGCCAGCATGGCAGGAATGGGAACAAAAGATCGTACTCTCATCCGTATCATAGCCACACGCTGTGAGGTCGACATGGCCGACATCAAGCAAGAGTTCCAAGCCAAGTACGGCAAGACACTCGAAAGCTTCATCTCAGTACGTACTCGACACTTTCAAGCAGTGACTATTTTGATGATACTAACTTAATTTGTGTGCATTTTATTAAAATTCTTTTCATTTCCAGGGAGATACGTCCGGTGATTACAAGAACTGTTTGATTGCCCTTATTTCTTAATTTATTTGTTCTCATTCAGTTCAATGTTTATATCCTTCCTCTTCCGTGTTTTATATGCAAGCAATTTTGCTCTGCTTGATCAAATTTATCCAGGCAGCAGTCTGACACATCAGGTCTATTGATGTTTTTAAAGTAAGAAAGTATTAGTTCACCACACAACATTTGATTCATACTCACAAGCTTCCACGTTACCTGCAGCGCCGATAGATATCAAAAAGTATAAGGTGTGTTAATAATTTTAAAGTATAATGAATATCGTACCTTGTTTGGTTAAATGCAGACCAGGTTAAAGAGGATCTGATATAATAGGGAAAGGAGTTAATGCCTTAAAAAATACGCTTGGGATTCAGGTATGATGTGTAATTCCTCCGATGTGTACCTCGTTAACGTAGGTAGGTACTACAAAGCCCTCTGAATGGTACCGGTTCTCCTTGATTTTATGGATGAAAATTCTTCAAGAATGCCGTGGATTGTGTCCATAAATTATAAACTTTTAACATCTTGCTTGTAGGTATGTATACATTTGATTACTCTGGGGGTTTATAATCAATGATTATTCCCACTACATACCTACTTGCACTACCAGTTCTACTTAATTAGTTTACCATATTTAAGATTTGTTATCATTTGTTTCTTCACAATGTCAGGATACAGAATGTTGTTCTTGCACGTTGAAAACTTCTTAGTACTACATTTCTCTAAGTTTAAAATATCTAAAAGTTTCACATTGATTGATATTTATTTAAGCATCCAAGCTGCCTACTTTGTTCTAATGTTGGTTTATTTATATATTTCCAAGCTCCATTTCAAATGTTACCTACCAGTTGTAAGATCTGTTCTTTTTCACTAATGCTTTAAGTTCATAGAGTTGTTGAACCACAAACGTCTAGAGAGAAATGTAATTTTGATTCAAATGAAAATTTTTTGACTGATGGGAAGCCGAGTAGATACTTTGTAAATGGCCAATGACTAAGTTGCAATTAATGACTGATTGGATTTTGTAACTGTACCTTCCATTGAACTTTGTGTGGTACCCACACAATTTAAAAACATTTCTTGGGTATGTTTTGACTTTTATCACACTTCCAAATATTATATGCGTTGTACATTTTATAATTGCTGAGCTTTTCCTGTAAATTTTCATTGTGTACTTAATTAAAAATAAATTTGGCTAATTATTGAAATCATTGTATTCTTCAAAGCCCCTGCTTTCCAATGTGTAAAATGTCTTATTTTTGCACTCGTGTTTTTTTTTGTGTTGGATGCTCATTACAGCCATAGTGGAAAGCCCTTACAAACTGTGAAGTAAATTACACCGAAATATTATTGTAGGGAAACAGGTTGAGTTAAAAAGAAATGGATTTTTTTTTACTTCAGAGATTTAAAAACGCGTGAAAGCAATAAAAATGATTGCGCACGCTTAAACCTTAGCATTTATTAGTTAGAGGAAACTAATTCAGGGCTAACTTACCAATATAATGCTACGGTACCATGCTAAAATCTCACAGAGCCAGTAGAAGAGTTGATGTTTGACTTCCGTAGGAATTTTTGCAAGAGTTCAGTGGTCAACAGAATCCATTCGTACAGAGGAATGAAAATTAAGAATTTTGAAGTGATGTTACCCTCTGAGAAATGCTGCAGAGGGTCTGTGGGGCCAGTAAAAACACTTGTCAGTAAGAAATAGTAGTGTTGAATTTATTTACAATTTCATTTCTTTGAATCCAACCAAGATAAAAATAATAAGATGCTAGAGAAATGTGAACATTTTCTAGACAAAATACTGTGTCAATGATGAGACTAAAAGAACGTTTTGATACTTACCTAATAATACATTGGAATCTAACGAAGAGAGATTTGAATTTTTTTTAAATTGACACCAAAATGCATGTAAATGGGAGGGGCTTGCATACAGCTGTAACTTGTAAGTGCTAAGCCTAGTGGATTCTGTAATGAGTATTTTCAATAGTTTTTGCGTTTAGGAAGTAAATTCAAAAGTTTTTATCAAATTTAAAGCATTATATGGACGAATAACCGACAGAGTGTAACGTACGCAAACGGATGATCAACTTGGACCTCTGTGAGAATTCTAAAAATATTTTAACCCCCCAGACGCTTCTAAAGGTTATTGGTAACCTTCAAAAATATACACTGCAGCTTGGTCTCCTTGCCTCGCACTGAATCTTAAATGCACCGTGATTTGTGATTCAATTAAACATGATTCGTGGAAATAATTTGCACTAGCAGGGTCTTAAACCAGGCTGAAGAAATGGGTGTGAGAAGAAATGTGCGTATCCTACTACTGGGGGAACGGAGTGTGGGCAAAACATCGCTTATACTGTCGCTAGTAAGCGAAGAATTTCACGATGAAGTTCCATCGAAGGCAGAAGAGATCACTATTCCTGCAGATGTAACACCTGAACAAGTTCCTACCCACATTGTTGACTACTCAGGTACGCTTTCCTGCCCTAGGCAATGCATTGTTTACTTGGGCCACCAGCCGTCAGCTTAGCCAAAGGGTAGATACCTAAATTTTGTTTAGTTCTGAATTATATGTGGGCACTAGGCAAAGAAGAGTAATTTGTATGTTTTATCTTCAAAGCTGCTGACCAGACAGATGAGCAACTTGGGGAGGAGATTCTGCGAGCGCACGTCATATGTGTTGTTTACTCTGTAGAAGATGAGGACACCCTGGACAAAGTCACATCATACTGGTTGCCTCTTATCAGAGAGTGCTCGACGGACAATAGGTGTCCAATTGTATTGGTGGGCAATAAATGTGACTTAGTTGACTACTCAACTATTGACGTGAGTTTTTGAAGCTTGTCACTTTGCATCATTCATCCATAAAAATGATGCCCATATTTTTCAAATCTTTGCGTGCCTGGGTATTTAATTTAGTATGGAAATTCTGTTTGCAGTCACTCCTAAATATAATGGAGGACTTCCCTGAGATTGAAAGTTGCTTGGAGTGTTCTGCAAAAACGTTGAAAAATATTTCGGAAATGTTCTACTATGCTCAGAAAGCTGTTCTTCATCCCACCTCCCCTCTCTACATAATGGACCAGCAAAACGTGAGTGCCCACCTAATATAATCTAAAATAGGTACATTTTTGGGAGATTTAGGTATTCCTGTAGAGCAAGGGCTGGCACCCTGTGGACCAAACCTGGTCTGTGAGAACATTTCAAATGGCCTATGAACATTCACAAGGGTATGTTTGCAGGATGTAAATCAAACCGGAAAGAATCATAAAATTATCTTCCCTCTACATACCTATAGACACTAGACAGTTGACACTATACATATAGACCTTGTGCGTAACTTGGGCTTATAAAAACTGTTAATAACTGGGTTAAACTGCTTAAAACTTAACTGAAACTAAGCTGCCAACGTTTCGCTAACTATGCTGAAAGCTTCATCGGGGCAAGTCTGGCAGGTTGTAATTTAAGGTTGAAATTTGTAATGGCCAGACTTGCCCCGATGAAGCTTTCAGCATAGTTAGCGAAACGTTGGCAGTTTAGTTTCAGTTAAGTTTTCAGCAGTTTGACCCAGTTATTAACAGTTTTTTTTTTAACTATAGTGCTGAAATTAGTCAGGAGATATGAGTCTCAAAAATTTAATAACTTGGGTTTTATATGGTCAGTTCAAAAAGGGGAGGACGAAAGTGAAACCTGCTTTTTTGCCCAAATGGTATGAGGTTGCATGGAGTGCGTAATTTGCCCCTACGTATCTAGGTACGTAGTTTCAATATTTCTTCATATCTGTCTTCCATATCCCACACCGCTTCAGGCTGGAAAACGACATTTGGGTACCTTCGTACATGTAACTTAACACAGGTACACCAATAAAATTCTGCACCTGACCCACTATTAAACCAGTTGCCTGACCCCAGCGAGGTAGTGAAATAATAACGCTGTCAGATTGGAGTCAACGTTAACTAAGTAATACTATAAATACAATATTTTTGCAGTTGACGGACGGATGTAAAAATGCATTAGTGCGTATTTTTAAAGTTAGTGATCTCGACAACGATGGTTTGTTAAATGACGCGGAACTGAACGCCTTCCAACGGCGTTGTTTCAATGCTCCACTTCAGCAGCAAGTGCTGGATGATGTAAAAGCTGTCATCTGTAAAAACATCCCTGACGGAGTGCTTGAAAATTGCATCACTCTAAAAGGTATGCAAGGAAAAAGTTTTGTATATTTTAAGTTCTAGATCTAGATTCAAACATAGTATTTAGTTACTACTTAACTTACACTGGCACATACGTTCTACCAAATTGATTAGTAGATGTGCTGGTAGGTACCTACTGGTATAACTGAGGGTTTAATTCAATGAACTTTTTTGTTTACTATTTAGGCTTTATATTCCTGCACTGCCTTTTTATACAAAGAGGTCGCAATGAAACCACATGGACGGTTCTGCGTAAATTCGGTTACAATGACAAACTTCAATTGACAAAGGATTATCTGCATCCGGCTGTCCGCGTTCCCTCTGGATCTACCACGGAATTGTCGCAGAAGGGTGCCCAGTTCTTTGCGACTTTGTTTGAAAGACATGACAAGGATAAAGACGGGGTTTTGTCGCCGAGGGAGTTGGAGACTCTGTTTTCGGTGTGCCCTACTCCGGCCTGGACGTCAGATGTCCGGAAAACAGTACAAACTAATTCCAAGGTTGGTCTAATGGCTATTCAGCATGATGAAATCTAATAAATATCAATTTTTTCTGAAAAATGTCTGGCTAGCCGGGGGCTCAAATTCCGATCTCCGGACCATGTCGGTTGCTTTAGACTGCTGAGCTAACTAGTAATGAAATCTTTGAAGTAAAATTAAAGAATATTTGTGGTACCTAGATCTTCGAAGAGTGATTAACCACTTGTTTGAATGATGAATTTTAAGAGTATCTATTAAATAAATAACCACGGGCTACACCTTTAACATGCTTTAACAGTCACTCCGGAGGCTTGGGCTGGGTCCCTGACCAGCCAGACATTTTTGAAGTGAAATTAATTTTTATAAGCTCTAACTAAGCATGGCTTTCATGGAAATATGACCTTTGATCAATAAATTGATCAAACAAAGATATTCAAAATTATTGAGTCTAACTAGTACATTTGTTGGAGTAAATATCTCTCTAACACGATGGATTGTATTTTTGCAGGGCTGGATAACGCATCAAGGGTTTATGTCTCAGTGGGTCTTGACAACCTTTTGCGATGTACAGAAAACCTTCGAGTACCTTGGCTACTTTGGTTACAGCACCCTGGAAAACGAGAGTCAATTGACAGCGGTGCAAGTAACGCGTGAGAAACAAATTGACCTTGTCAAAAAGCAGACTTGCCGTAACGTGTATCAGTGTCACGTGATAGGCCCAAGGGGTAGCGGCAAAACAATGTTTTGCCAAAATTTCATTGGACACTCTTTAGAAGACGTTGATCCAAAGGTGTTGATCAAAGACTCGCAGTGTACGACAAATATGATCCATGTGTATGGACAGGAGAAATACTTGATTCTACGTGATATTAACGTTCGAAACGCTTCAGATCCGCTTCATCCAGGGGAAGTGCAATGTGATGTTGCGTGTCTGTTATACGACTCGACCAATCCCAAGTCGTTTGAATATGCTGCCCGTATCTACCTGGTAAGTACTAATTTTGTATCATAGCAATGCTGTGTTCACTGCCAACTCTTATTGGCAATGTTCGGTCTATAACACAAAAAGTTAATCCAAATTCCAGCTCGTTAGGAACCAGTCTCATCATGTAGCCAATGCCAACGGTCTGACTTAGTTACAGCAATATACCCAGTATACCCAGTAAACCATTAGATATGTATTTTAGCTAGATCTCAAATTTTATTATGTCAAAGAAAATCTACTACTACCTAAAGCCTTGTACAAACTTGAATATCTTGTATAGAACGCAGGGGGCCAATTTACAAACGTTTGCTTTACATGATGTGCGACATAAACTTGGCTAAATATGCTAGGGACTATTAATTCTTTTAGATTCAAGTCTTCTTCTTAATCTTGGCACTAGTTTTCAAAATCTTATTCACATTCGCCCTGAGGAAGCCTACAGTATAGTTTGCAAAACGTTAGGAGCTTGTTTGGTAGAAGTTCTTGGCAGTGATGCCCAGTTAATTAACCTTTCTTTTAAATGCTAGGGACTATTCATAAAGCAAGATTAAAACTAAGCTATCGGACAGCTTTGACAACGGCAGCCTGTTTTAAGACAATAGCTCTACCTCCATGTTAGCCATCGCTAAGCTAATTTAGCTTCGTAAATTGGACAGTATAATCCTGCGTAACTTGCTGAGCTTTGCCTAACTAGCGTTTCTTCAATTGGCTCCAGGGTGTAGCCGCTTTGTACCGTATAAACGGTCACTTGTACGAAAATCAGTCAGTCTCGCGGTGTGCAGGGGTTGCATGACCTTTTTTATTTAGGACCACAAGGGTGGTGGTGTAAAATTGTCACTTTAGATCACTCGTTTTCTCTATAACTGCATATGTCTTTCAATGGGCAGAAAAAAATAGGGAGTGGTTTATATTAGATACCACTCGTTATATCGTTACACAATCTCATCCCAGTTCTAAGTCCATTACATAATGCGCAATTCTCCTCCGATTATTTTTTTCTTTGTTGCGTTTTGCTTAAAATAAGACAAAAACTACTTTTGAACATTTCCTTTTACGGTGTCTGTAGAGCGGGGTACGTCAGTATTAAAATTGGCATTTATTTGGTTGCTCAAAAACGCCTTGCTTTTTTCAATATCACATTATGATTTCATTTAATTTTTGCAATTGGCTACCGCTATTCCCAGGGTTTCGAAGTAAAGCCGAGCTTCCTATTGGATGTAATTTGGTACTATCAAGTAAGCCTTTACCAAATTATGACATCACCATACTTTTTAAGAACCAACTAAAATTCTGATAATAGACCACATTCAAAAAGTCATTCCAGAGATGATTAAAATTATGTGTTTAATGCTTCTCTTATGGGGCTGCATTTTAAAAGTCCTTATTGGCTCTGGATTAAACCCTTTTTGAATGTTGTCTATTTTAAACTTTTCAAAATGACATAATTTCATTGAAAAATTAAACAGAGAAATAAAAGCAGAGTTGTTACCCACAAACAATTCTCCACCTTTAAAATGTATAGAGAATGCAATCTGGATTCGAAGAGAATTGCATATTCCATTACATCCTGTTGTGAACCTATCTTGTATGCAGGCCACAGCCCACTTGATTGTGCTTGGCGGAGCCCGATGCAAGTACGAAAAGCAAGAAAAACTGAAAATCACAACCACTGACAAACAACAGCTTTGAAGCCCCCCATGCAATAAAACCATACTTTTCCAGTGTTTTAATTTCCCTATATTTCTTGTTTTAGAAATATTTTGCTGAATGCAAAATACCTGTGCTGCTCGTTGCCAGCAAATGTGACCGTGCTGAAGTACAGCAAGAATATCTACTGACTCCTTCGTCTTTCTGTAACCGTCATAAGCTCTCGCCTCCGCAACCATTTTCTGCTGTGGGGAAGCCCAAACCGGACATGTTCATCAAGCTCGGAACTATGGCGGCTTTCCCGTAAGTTATCACCTCATATCCTGGTTTCTTAGGCTACTTATTTTCCCATAATTCATATACGACTGGCTAGGCATCGTTCCTGTCTTGTCAATAGGTATGTCGTTTCTGTGCTAATACCATTGCATTAATTTAAGCTTGCTGCTAGAATCTATGAGTCTCTCTGTAACAGCAACCTAACATAATTTGCTTTGATACAACCATATCTAGAGACTATGTCAAACAATTCATTTTTACATTTTTCTTGAGAATTGATAATAATTTAGCAAAATAAATAGGCAAGGCAAGGGTACTTACCTACTTACCAAGTAGGTAACATCCATTAGGTTTTATTCCATGTTGCTCCAGACAAGAACAGAATAGTACAGGCTAGTTTTTATAAGCTCTTATAACTAAGCATATTAGCCATCTCATGTACATATTGATATTTTCTTGATTAGAATAGTTTGTTTTAAATCAATTAGCAAATTTTTGTGCTACGCAAACGTCAAAAATAGAAGATAGGTACAGACGAGATCCCAAGAAAGCGTTTTTTGTTATTAACTTATTAATTTATTAAGAGCACATTCAGATTTCATTTGGGATTTTTAGGAATGTCAGCGCTAGCGCAATAATGTGGAAAATTAAATAGACATTTGCTGTTTGTTTGCTCTGATAAATCACTTATAATCGTTTGACATCCCTAACCAGATTGCTGAATATTAAATATAACAATACGTACTTACATAGCTCATTACCATGCAGTTAGCCAAGGCTTTTAATTTGACTGCTTAAAAGTACATACTGCAAAGTAAACTCAAATTAATTGTGTGTTGCTTTGCCCAGTCGTTTTCAAGCTGCTTGGATATTGTTCTACCGAAACAGGTCTGTACATTCAGAATCTCGCCGGGTGTTTTCGTTTACAGCTATCTGCGCCGCTTATCTTATATTCTTCATTTGCGTCCATCACCTATTGCCTGGTTAAATCACTGCTGCAGGTTTTTAATGCTATTTTCTTTGTCTGTGTTTTGGATTGAGCAAGTTGCGTTTTTGTTGAGTTAAAGCTGAGCTGGCACAGGAATGACAGTGATGCATATTTCATCGGTAACTGCAAGCACATTGCACTTAGCATGGAAAAACTATTAGCATTTTCTCAAAATCCTGCACTTCACAAGGCCCTTCAGGTTTTAAATGATTTGTTTTCATGGGCTGACTGGATTGTCTGCATAAAAGGAAAGAAGTATTGGAAACAACTTCCATAAAGTTGACATTTTGGATGACATTTTTGCCTAATGTTGGGTCTTCTTGTGTCTCCTTGATTAATTCTGTAACATCTTTATTTCCTTGTGCATATTCAACCAAACAAAAACAATTTTACCTTGTTTGTTTTAAAGCAGTTTTTCCCAAGACACTCTGATACTGGTGAGATTTTGTCTCTAAAAAGGGCACTGAAACATCATCATGGTTGAAACACTGATCGAGCATGCCATTTACTTTCAACTCCAATTTCACTTCCTCTTTTCTCTGTTTGGCCCTGCACTACAACCCGAACGGAAAGTCAACCGGTCTTACCACCCCTGCAAACTGTACCAGAATAGAACTGTGTAGTTTTCAGGAAAATTGGTCCAGAAGCTTTCTTATAAAAAATAATCGAAAACTGGAAAATTCCCGTGAGGTTAAAGGAAGATTTGAACAAAAGAAAATAAAAATTACAATAATAAAAATGTTTGCATCAGGGCTCACTCGTAAACGCTTGCACCACAGCGTTTTCCGTTACGTTTAAATGTCCTTTTTAGAGCCATATCTTGTCTAGCGATGTAAACACCACAAACTTACTACCAACAACCTTTTATGTGTACCCGCACTACAGTTTCTATCCTGCTAGCTGACTTGGTTTGATTTGATTATGAATAGATCAAGCACAAAAAATATTTCTTGAACAACGCTTCTTCTTGCAGACATCTAAGCCACATGCACCTGCTGTCCAAAGATCCTGCCACCTGGTGGAAAGCAGGACTGGGCGTTGCATTCCTCGCTGCCATCGGATTTGTGGTTGTCAAAGTGATGAGTATCCAAAGATAATAAATACAAGCACTCAACGTACAAGCAAAATCGATCTGCCACAATTATGTATAAACTTAAATCCCAGTATTGTCCTCAAACTGGACTAGCTATTGTTGTAGTGTGTATGATGTAACAAACTAATTAATCAAATTGTTCATAACTCAGTGATAAAAGTAACTACGTAATTATGCAAACTTAGTTTCATTCGCTGCACAATGATGTGAAAGGAGGTAGAGTAGTGAACAACTGCAAGAAATACCTGTAGTGTAGGTATTATTGTACAATTTAATTTAAAGATTCATCACGCCCCATCACAATCGATCACTATATAAATAATCAAGGAATTCTGGGTAGAGTTGTGGCGCTGTCGTTATATTAAGATTTGTCGATATTGACGTAAATGAGTCAGGCCCGCGATGGACCTAGCAGTAGAAGTTAAACAAGTTTTTAATAGTTCTACTGAGATGTGCTTTTATTTTGTTTTTCTAGAAAAAAAACTTCTAGTCACTTGTCTGGGATTTAACAGTGTAATGTATGAGTTTGCCTGTGGTGACCGACTATAGACTATGGTACAAGGGGCCCAATCACCACACTCAAGTGTAGTGCGTAGCCAGGTACCTACCATAGAGTTTTAGGACCATATTGAGTAATCAGTGCAGTGGCATTTTATAGCCATGTAGGTATTACCTAATTATGTATGAATTGTAAAACATTACCCATGCCTCCAATCCTCTAGACTGTATTAACTCTGTTTCACCACCTAGCTATCTGCTTCCAGTCCTTAGCTATATATCGTATGATCAGATTGATTCATATGATTCATGGGAATTTCTGTATAAACAACTCTTATTAATTAGTGTTTAAAAATATGTGCAGTGTACATAATCGGATCTGATCAAGTGTGGCCGTCTACGTGTGGGTCTATGTGTTTCAGTTTCATGACGTCTGTCCTGATTCTCCCAAAAATGTTTTGTTAAGTGTGCTCAAGGTCAGAGCTGAACTTCATAAGAATAAAGGAACAATTTGTGATCATTAATGTGATTCTAAAACTTGGTGTTGTACCGGATCTCTTACCCTGATAATAATTTATTCTCCCAGTTGTCTTTGCATGGAATGTGTGCTAGAGTTACTAAGGGCCGGTTTTACAACTTTTCTTAACTCCCAGTTAAGAGTTATTCATAGGATTATATTGGTATCGCCATGGCAACAGCCAATCTCATGCACGGAATTAATTTTGTTTCTGAGGATTATCTCTTAACTCATGG
>QKMV01001356.1:0-16442 GCA_003287335.1 Lednia tumana
AAAAAACTGTTAATAACTGGGTTAAACTGCTGAAAACTTAACTGAAACTAAACTGCCAACGTTTCGCTAACCATGCTTAAAGCTTCATCGGGGCCATTGGAAATCTTTGGAAATCCATTGGAAATCTTCAGGTTTTTCTGCTTTCCTTCCAATTTTTGTTCTATTCCACTGCACCAAAAGATACGTTGAAAACAAAACTCGTGTTTGGTGTTTGGTAGTTTTGTCCAAAGGCTCACTTTTGGTAGGTATCATTGGTGTCATCTATGCAATACTTAAATTTTAATACTTCCCAGAACCTATAGCCGCACAGCGTCAAATCATTTCGCACAGGCAAAATTTGATTACTCTTTTTGTAAATGATAGACAATTCCATCATACCGTTTTGGAAATAATGGTATGGACGGGTTCGAGCATCTTGCGTTGTTTCGCAATCAGCTACGCTTGCAAGCTTCGCGTTACAAGATTTCAGATTTCGAGATTATTTTGTTAAAGTTTCTGAATCGAATCTCTATCGAAGTGAACTCAAATGTATATTGCTATATAAGTATAAAAAGTTCGACAAACTTAATTTTCTACCCACAACTTGAGATTATTGATTAAGTTGGAGCTGATATAAATTACTTTGCAATTTTCTTCGCTTTCGTAGAATGTACGACACAATTACTATAGGGCATAGGCTATAGTCAATGTTGACTTCGGCGTACCTTTTAAGTGTTCATAAAAGTTTTTTTCAAAGCATGACACTTTCCCTTGACAGTTCTAAGCTACGATGACGTTTTTAAACCAAGAATTTTTGTTTTTTTAATTTATTTTCATGTATTTCATATTTCTCTACGTAACATTTCCTTTCTTTGATTTATCCATGGAAAAAAAGAGCGCCCATAATGCCAACATCAATCACAGCGCGAGAATGACGTTTTTTGAACTTTCCATCAACTTTTTAATCAACTTTTCCTTTAAAACAATAACTCAGCATCCCCCGTTCACCATCACATCAAAGTTGATCTTTGTTTTTAAGCCTAGTGGTTTAAAAACTAACGTCTCTTCAATAAGTATAATCTTCAAGTTTTATGCTACTTCAAAACTTTTGGGACCCTATTTGCCGACTAGCTTCTCTGTGATTGTCTTTGTTCGGTTCGAATTTTGTCAAATAAAAATTCATTGGACGGAGATTTGAATCCATTCATAATCGTTATTCATGAATTCCAGTTTATTTAACTGGAAGCTCGATTCGCCACATTTGCAGTGCGCATTGTTACAATATTCCCATGGAGGCAGTCGGTGATCCCTTGGCATCAAATATCACACCCAACCTCGGTGGCGTTCAGCGACGCATGAACACTTACAAAGTCATCGTCGGGCCGTACTCTGAATTGGCTGCTACTCTAAACTGGAGTAATTATTTGATTTTTTCGTATATCAGCGCATAAACGCACCACGATGCCCTTCGCAGAACAGAATTTTAAATAAATGTAGCAGCGGCGTATCAGCTAATTCATGAACCGCCCATAATTCACGAATGACCGTACATGTAAACCCTTGTGCGGACGTCCTTTGCCAACCAAGTAATAAGCTCAGATTAAGTAGATTCAGATCAATTCAAATTCGTCTCCACCACGAGCATGTAAAACGCTGGCACGGCCTCTCCTTGAATAATTAACGCATGACAACTTACCGGGCATTTCGCATATGAACGACGCCACTTCCGGTCCACCGCAATTGAGGCTGTGCCATCGGAAGTCGGCCGCTGGGTCGGTGGCGGCGCATAAGGGGGACGACGATTTCGGAATTTGTTCCTGCCAGTAGCCGCCATCATGCATCAATGTCTTGTGGTCGCTGAAAAATGTGTCGGAAAATTGTGGGAAATTCGACACTGTATGCAGAACTATATTCATGAGAAGGTGAATTTAAAGCAGCTGAACCGGTGACCTTCGAAAGCCTGCTGCTACGTTTTTTTAAGTGAATGGCAACTTTAAAAAAAACTGGTTGCTAAACTAAGTAACACTGCTAAGAAATCCACTTATACATTACTATTGTTTCGCGAACTGTTCTCTCAGCATCAATTTTTTTTTTTTTTTAAGTGTTAATATTAGAAAGTAGGCATGTGTCTAAAGAAATTTAGAACGGCAACATTGTGACTCTTTTCCTCAGGATCACCTGCTTACAGTTTTACCTCGCTGCATTATCCCCCAATCGCTTGAAATGACCTAGTTGTCGAAGATTTTTCTCCAGCAAGCATTCAAATCCAACGAACCACTTGAATCTGTGTTAAAACTCACGTCCAAGAGAATTCCTCTGCCGAAGCAGCCTTCTTCAGCCCGATCCAAACGTTGTTGACGATATCGAGCTCTTTCAAATATGCACGAGTCGCATCATACTGTACACTTGTGTCAACTGGAAAAAAGAATTTAAATATCAGTTTCCGCGTACATGGTACAGTAATCAATCAGTCAAGAGTCTGTGTGCTAACAATTCATTAAGCTTCGTTCAGCGCAAAACATCCAGAATTGGAGTCGATTTCCTTTTGTGTAGAAATATCTCGCTATGTACACAGTATACAATATATTAGAGATGGCAGAGCCTCCTTTGTGCTATCTACACATTTAAGTCGAT
This sequence comes from Lednia tumana, assembly GCA_003287335.1. Taxonomy (NCBI): domain Eukaryota; kingdom Metazoa; phylum Arthropoda; class Insecta; order Plecoptera; family Nemouridae; genus Lednia; species Lednia tumana. Next base: position 2,614 of record QKMV01001356.1, read on the forward strand.
CGTCATAGCGTATTAACCACACACAAAGTATGAGCAGTAAACTCTCCATTAGCTTAATTAGGCCAAGATAATTTTCTAGTTTGTTAATGATACGAGAGACTGTTGATCACGCGGTCGCGGAAATTAGTGTAATTTGAGCAAACAATATGACACTAATGGATGGCCGAGGGGTTTTGAGTTCGCGGCCACGGCCGCGGCTTGGCCTATAACGGTCACCGACCACGGCGACAGGGGTTATAAATACAATTGAAATTTGATTAATTTTTAACGCCGTGAATTCTTTTCCATTGTATTTCATGGGGAAAAAACACTCCGTAATTTGCAAGTTAAATATAGCACACATAAAATGTATTTTGGCTGAATAATAAATAAAATTCCACTAGTTTTTTTCGCGTGCCATCAGCTCTCAAATCCGCATACAACGAATCTCAAGTTATTTTAATGAGCTTAGCTAAATTCATGGAAAAATATCATTTTCATCGGCCTATGAAAATTAAGCCCCGTTGAGTTTTACATGTACACTTGGGAGGTGGTTGGAGTATGGTGTATGTTGTGGATGGGAAGTAAAGCGATCAATATGCGTGTTCTAAAATCATCGCGAATAACGCTTCCTCACTAAGGGCCCATTGACTGTGGTCAAACTTGGTAGGCTGTTGTAATAATGAGGGTTTCCTCTCACACAATTCCAGGATGCCTCAATTGCACATCCTTATAGCCTTTACAAATACCTTTCCACGAATTACTAATAGTAATAACACATTTCAAATTACACCCTATCCTACGGGGCGTCGACTCTATCTGTCTATTAAAATAATAGGGTTGGGCTCGTTCAGGTTTAAAACTTATCCCATTACGTCATTGAATAATATGCGAAGATATCAAATCAAGTATCTGCCTAAAAGCAAACGTGCAATTATTAATTCTTGTGTGATTGGGTTTCTCGAAAAAAGCTGTATCACGGCAAAACAAATCGTTCCCAGTTATTCCACATCTTGTGTTCAAACGCTGAACAAGCGTTTATTTTTTGGAAGTATTGGGCTGTGATTTTCCGATAAAAATAACGCACGCTTTTCCAGTTTTCCTTGACACCTAAACGATTTTCAAGTGTCAATACGGAACGCAAATGAATTAAAGCGTTGAACGGTTTGGTCTTAGAATTCCAGAGCGACATTTTTACTTAAATACGCACATTTTCCTAAGCCGTCAATTTCAAAATTCCTGAGTCACGTTAAATATTTTTCGAGCCACTGAATATGTTAACATTCATTTTTCTCATAAATCGTATTCATGGAGTTTTAATAACAAAATATCTTAGTCTAGCATTTAGCAGCTAGCATTCTGAATAATTTGTACAGTCGTAGGAGGAATTTTCAAGAGGCTTTTGATGATCCTAGAGTTTTTACACCACCATGTGCCGTTCTCGTGGTTCTATGAATGCATTTTGCGTTTTTAAATGCTTGAATTTGAAGTCCGCCTGGTATGGGTAAAAGGAGAACCTATTTGTATACTCTATTTAATAAGCGAGTTTTCAGGAAAGTGCTCGTATGGAAATATTTTACACAGTCAGTTGTTTAGACAGTTGTCAAACAATTCTAATCCTGGGATTCCGGAACAAATGAAAGAATATATACAAGAAATTTTCAACGACAAATTAATTACGACAGCAAGGAAAAATAGGTATCGTGTTTCCATTCTTTTATATGGAACAGAGTGGATTTTTTCAGTTTGTATCAACTGCCAGCATACTAGAAAAAATCTATCACGTTTTACATTTTAATTGGTGTAAAAAAGTGGTTTCCTCAATAGAATTCAGATCCCACCTTCAGGCTCTGTATGTTATTGAGGAAAACGCAGATTAAAAAGACGTTCCACTTTGCTACGGGATGAAAAGCGAGAAGGGAATTCTCTTTTTACTGTCGAGTCGATATTTTTTAATAATGAAATGCGTTCACGTTTGCTACACGACGTCTGTCCACCGTCGAGAATGGTCGTTCACGCTTTTCAATATTTTATTTCGGCTTGGTGGATTTTCCGATTTCCCGTGACACTGTTCGTGCAGCATTTGACGTGCAAAATGTTAGTGCAAATCAGGCCAAGAGTACGTGCATACACTTGGTAAAAATAAATAAAATCGCTTTTCATTCAATCTGAAGACAGGAACAGCTCAGTATGACAGTCGAATGTTTCCCAAGGAACAAAGTTGTGTCGGCGGGTTAGGGGGAGGGGGACACAAATGCCGAAACCTACAGGATTTTTGCCCCACGAACGAAAGGCACAAATTGGAGTTCAGTAAATTGTCTGGTATAAATTAATGACTAAAAGTAAGACTAATTGCTTAAAGTAAGACGCCAAAGGGAAAAACAATAATCTTGCCAATAGAGAGACAAATGTTGAGTGGAAATGAATTGTCTTGTCAACAAAAGCTGTTAATTTGAGAGTGCTTCGAACATTTTCCAAGATAATGAATATAAGATGAAGATATCAATCACTTGGCGAACTGAAATTCGCAGTAAAGGGAGCGAACTTGAACACGTTTCTTCCCAAAGAATGGGGAAAAGCTGCTAGTAATTAAATCAAAACTAAAATTATTTCTCTCGGAATTGCTTCCATTATTTCTAACGCTTTCAGCTTAGTCAGCAAAAGACTGCCAACTTATCAATTCATTGTTCTCTCTCAAGATTTTCACTCTTCTCTAGCGACTTAATTATGCAACAATATCTCATCATATACGTTACCACGGCGTGATAAAAGTGCAAGAATCTGACACAAATGTTAATTTAACGTGAAACTTTTCGTCGGAGGTATTCGTAGGTGTATTACCTAAGACATCACATTTATTAGAATCATATTCCCCGTGTCCTGCCTCGTTGGCATATGCCTCGTCATCATCACCTGAAATCCCGAACACCATCAGGCAACAACAATTAATTATAAACTTATTTCACTCGCGATTCACCAAAGCGTGGGTATCTATCTACTTGGAAGCATTAATTGGATCCAGCCCAACCCCATGTGGCACCGTTAGCAGTAGCATTGCTACTCGATGTTGTATATTATTTGTTGTATGTATATAGACCTGTCGTATTTATACAGTTACCTTTGTTAACATCACACATCTCACACAATTAGTATTGTGATTAACGTCAACACTGGTGATTACTTCTCATCTCCATGGTATTCCGCTTGATTGCAAGAGTAACTATCTAACATTTTCATTTGTAATTAGCTGCAGTTGCGATCCACGTGACATATTCCCCTGTGACTCAAAATTTAATATAAACCGTTTTTGGTCCAATATTTTCATCTCTTAAAAATAATAGTGGTGACTGAAATGGACTGTAATATAATGCTATTAATGTTGATTTCTCTAGTTTATTTTCGAATAAATGAGATAGGTCGGAATACGGTACATAAAGTTGAATCGTTAAAATAGCCGCATGTTCAATTACTTTGGAGAGTAACCATTGTTGTTATTTTATAGCTAAATAGGTAAAATAACTACACTATTAAGAGCAAGTACCTGCCAGTGATATATTTCATAATGGGCATAAAACGCGAGAGGGTATAATATACTAGAGCAATTACCTACATTCGGCATCCCGATACTGCGAGTATTGAGGATTTAAAACTTTTCCCGTAATATAAATGTATGGCTATTATCGTAGTTCGCGGTTGAAAAGTAAATTTTTGTCGTAAAATGTTTTCTATTTGTCAATTTTTTCTTTTTTATCTTTTTTGAGGGGAAGTGTGAGCAAAATATTCGATTAGCTTGTGATGAATGGTGAAGCAAGAGTCCTGTTACCGCTAAATCTTACGCATCTGATGATATTATGATGAGCTTTGTTAGAATAGAATGGATGGATTGTTATGATGCTCGAATATTATACATTCGTTTTGGCAAAAAAGAGACGATCGGTACGAAAAACAAATGCGGTTCCATCCCTCAATGGAATAAAAGATGAGAGAAACGGGTTGAACATTGTAAAGCTCTCTCCTCCACATGACTTTTCTGGTCACACATAATATCGCTGCCACCAACCTAGCCGAGTGTATTTTATTATAAATTAATGCGTTTATCTAGGGAAAGCCCGCTGGGTTTGCGAAAACCTTTATAATATTTAGTGCTCCGTTGTCATAGAGAAGGAAAACATAAAAATGAAAAAAGAGAACTTGGCATCTTGTCACGGGGCACGAAAACGGTGAGGCGAGGCGCCATAAGACCGGCTCGATGTTTGGGGGAAGAAAAGAAAAGTCGGAGTATTTTCGTGATACCAGCGACACCCTTACTGTATAGCGTGAACGCTTTCGGCGTCGATTTGCGTCCCATCTATGGAACATGATCATACGTTTGTGGAGCAGAACATAAAAATAGATTATGTGTTATGCGGCATGTTTATCAAACTTTTCTCCAAACTTACTGAAATTTCACAGTTGGTTTTTCACTGGCGAGATTCTTCCGTGGGTAATCGATAGTAAATTGGCTCATTTTGCCGCGTTACGGCCTGCCTCGCCCATTCACCAGTAGCTGTTGTGTGCACCGGAGCCTGACTTGATAGTAGTATACACTACGTCCACCTTTGGCCCCTTTGGTATTTAGCAGTTCCACTAATGACCCGTGTCCAATGAGTAATTACAATTTATTCCATGAGACTGGATCGTGCGGCGCTCCAGAGGGTTGAAAATTTTGACACAGGAAACTAAGTTAATTTGAGCCGAAGGGAAACGCTCGCGCCCAAGAGAAAACTGTCGACATCAACATTATTAACAGTCGGCTGAGCCTGCAATATTCATTTACCACAGCAAAGACCAAGGCTCCATTCCGATTCTTTGCAAACAATGAAAACTTTGCATTTTTCTTGTTCTAGAACACAAATCTATTTTATAAAAAGCGTGCATTTATTTAAATTTCTTATACTTTCTTGTCGGTGTGCTCACTAAAAAAAATCTTATACTACTGTGGTTAAATTTATTTATGTCGTACACGGTCGAGATCTGTTTGTTACAGGTAAATACTACGTCACCCTATTAATAATTAGGTATATATATATGTCATCACATTCAGCCTTGTTTACAATGTTGTGTTAGCACAGAAACCATTCGAACCATCAGATGCCAAAGACATCGATCTTTTTAAAACGTTCCATATTTTACTCTAGGTATTGGTACCTATAACCTGTTTGACGCTTTATTTTGTATTTCATCATCAAATTTCAACGTTCTAAGCATATCTGATACTGATGTGTATGACGTTTACCTTACCTGCACTGATATTTATTAATTACGCGAATAATTACGTGGCACCGTTTGGGGAGTCCCAGTGTAATATTTGGGAGCTGATAGCAATAATAAAATTGTAAATCAAATAAAATAAACTTAAGCTGAAATCAAATTATGTAAAACATAAACAAATCTTATCATTGAGACCAATGAGTCTAACAAATTTGGGCCATACTGATGCAACCCTGGTGCTATTTTACAAGCCGCATTTACATGTAGATTGCATATAAGATACGACCAGATAAGGGTTAAGATATCATAGAATCTTTGAGACCAAAAATCGCTCTATCTGGCTTCAAAGCTTGCTATTGGAATGCGCTCAGCGCTATCCACAGTATTGTTCTAGATTAGTGACCAGCATGTCCGGTTGTTTCGAGGCGTTAGCATACAAGGCCACTGGATCAATCAGAGCAGAAGGCCACAATCTTCTATCAAAACTATGTGATTTCCCAAAACACAGGTCTACTCTTTCCGTTCTGAAAAACATTGCAAACCTTGATGCCTAAAAACGAACAATTGAACAACTTACCTGTAACAAGATTGGCATGATGGAATTGGCAGACTGCATCAGCTTCAAACCAGGTGATGCGATCTCGGAAATATCTGTAGAACACTGGGAATCCTTCTTGCGGCAAAAACCACGTGCTCGAAATGTTGACCTGTCGAAAAAAATCGCTTTGATTAAAAACAAAAGTCATTATGTAACAATCTACGAACATTGGAACATGCTTTAAGCTTATTATCGTGGCATAATTTTGACGCAATTAGAAAACCCCCGCTGGTTGATGGTCTAGTCTTGCACATGATGCATTGGCGTTCATCGCTATGTAGATTTAATAACGGGTTTACCGAAAGGATTAAAGAAGGGGTTTCATTTGGGCCTAGCAGCAGGAAATTTTGTTATTTTTAAACGGAAAGTAACAAAACAGCTTCATTTGCGAGAACAGGGTTCATCTCTTGGGATTCGCACGAACTGTCAAGGAACTTGGGAAACGTCCTACTTTATGAGGTTATCTATTCATACAAAATTTAGGTCCAACCTTAAATGAAAAACCTAATGAAAATTATTTTGTGTATTAAAAGTCTGGGCTGGTAATGGCAGTTTTAAATTTTTATAGATTGCATGTGTCGAGTAGCTTCACTGCTTTTTGATTTATCGCACGTTCGCCGATAAATTTCATTAAAAATAATTTGGCTAACTAATCTAATGTGTGTTTTGTGCTGTGCTGACCCAGTTAAAAAATGCGAAATACATGGAATGTCATGTATAATCTCGCAAATATGGCCCTACAACAAATTGATGCTATTAAACTTTATCGACATTGTACATAGCGCGCCAAAGCCCATTAATATATATACATCCATTCGAACAAAACGACGTCGCAACGGCGGCGTCCAAAATGTATCCCGTACGAGTTATTTGGCAAACAAGGTGTGACATTTACAATGCTTAGTGACAAGTTGACGCGCAAACACGGAACACCATTATCTTGTCACAATCGGAGCAAGCTTTCGAAGTCTGCAAAAGATGTTCACGAATGGTGACAACGCTATAAAAACACTGGCCATAGCTGACGTGAAGAGACTACGTATATTCAAAACCAACACACTTCAAACTTTTCAATGCATAATTTCTTGCGTACGCATAAATGAGGTACGCTTAACGATGAACATCTTGAGCCTCGAAACCCCCCACTACCACCCTCTGATTGAAAGTCAGCGGGTCATACTTTATACTCATGGGAAATATAATATATCTAGGTGTAAATACGCACGGAATAAGTTTTCACAACAAAGGTTATTCAAACAAACTGACATTCCCTGAAGAAGGTCGGACAATTTGAATGAAACGCTGGAGGTAATTCAAAAATATAATGACACAGATACATACCAACGTTTGTTCAACCACAGGTTCATCTTTCATATTTGTATTAAAATCCTTTTCAAAGCAAAGTATTTTCTCTGATTTTGTCAATATTATTATACTAAGTTTATAACTTTTGTTATTGTGTGCTATAGTTTATTATACATCAGATCTGCAGTTCGACCTTTTTTCATTCATACGTTCGTTTTGGAACGTGTACCTACCTATTTTCTTATATTTTGATATTTTAACCCTTGAAAATTTCACGACCTTGTAATAAAATCATATTGTTCAAGCATGATGATGTAATTTTTGTAAAGTACTTCTAAGTAATTGAAAAACCCCAAAATACTCAATAGGAGCGAACGGCAACACTGATGAACGTTGTTCGATAATTTTATGGATAGTGTATTTGAAGATGCCCTAACGTAGATTTTGTTTCCAAGAGTCTAGAACAAAAGGTGAATACTAAAACAATCGTAGCGTAAGCTAACGCAAAGAGTACATTTTTTCTATCAGCTTGAGTTATTTTTGTCAGTTTTTAAAATGGAGCTTTCTGTACTCGAAACGGTGTTTTTTCTGTTTCCTTTCTGCTTTTACAGTTTCTCTGTATAGCTTCAAATGATGACACGCCAAGATCAGTACCAACGTTATAATATCAGCCAATACACATAACAGTGCGAAAATTTTAGTGAAAATTATATATTGTGACTTCAACCCTTTTTCAACAATGATGATTATTTGGTGTTTACGGGGCAGTCGACTCGCCCTTCGTCCTGTGACGAATCATTTGGCGTCGGTGAATGATAGGGTGATAATGATAGTGATTATGAACCTAAAAGGAAATAGGGGAAACCCGGTGCCGGCAAGTAGCCTACTCCTGTCAAAAAGCACCAAGGGGACCACCACTTAACGTCCCTTCCGAGGGACGGTACAAGTAACTCGAGCTCCAGGATTTCTCAACTAATCCTTGCTGGTGGGAGGTTGATGGCAAGGTGAGTGAAGCCGCAGTACTAGCTTAAAATTCTTTAACCTGTCCCGAACAGAATTTGGTTTTGACATGAATGGTCACCTCCTATCCAACTTCTGATCCAGCGAAATCTTGTCTAGCTTCGCTGATCTCACGAGAACTGGTGTATCCAACATGCCAAACCGTTCGGTCCTTATTGACAATATTATTTTGTTTTCGTTATACCGAAACTTAAAGTTTCATAATCGTGAGACGCTTTACACCGTGCCTTAAAATTTTGAAAATGAGGTCACCCCTTGTCTTCTAAACTCAAATGAGGGATGCTATTGTTATTTATATAAGCGCATTTTAGGTGCTTCTTGCTTCGTTTGATGTGAACTTTCAGAGTAAATACTGCAGAAGTTTTAATGGAGACTAAAACTGAAGCTCACTGCTGTTGTATTCATGAATATAATATTAGATGCAATTTGAATACAGCCAGATCATAAGCTCCAGGGTGTTTAAGTGTTCACTTTGAATTACGTTTACTTTGCGTACATTTTCCTCTTCCATCATTCGTCTATAGTTTTGCATAAATTCTACTGACATAGGAAGTAGAGGAAATATTAACAACAAAAACCACTCGTCACAGACACAGTTTATTATTAATTATAATGTCGCACTCCATATTTGAACGTCTTATTTCAAATATTACTAATATCGGCCACACATTTCATTTGTTCTCCTCATGCTGATGATCACACCTTTTTGTGTAACACTGACACCAAATGTTGCAAGAGAATCAGGTCACACTGTGAAACTGTTTGAGTATAAGATTCCATCCGTTGGTCCTTGAGTGATATGCCAAAAGACTGTTCACTCAATTCACCCGTTTTCGATTGACGTAATTACTATAGGAAATATGAAGGAATTTAATGTTATAAAAAGAGTTCAACATGAAATTAATTTTGAAGGCATGGTGCTCTGAAGTCTAAGCAGTCAGTGAAGCAAAGAAAGATGCCAGCATTTGCAATATCAGTAAATCCGCAACTGCCCTGTGAATCGAAATATTTTATCAAAAAACTTTGTTTTTTCAAGATCAAGAACATAGGTTAGCAATATGGCGACAGCACTGAGGCTAAATAAATGAAGATTAATGAAACGTGGGCTGGTTTATCTCGCTAGTTTTGAAATCTCTCGGGAAAGTTTTTTGCGTTTTAAGGAAAATTTATTTTTTAGGCTTGGTTCGGTCCTGCTTCTTTATTTGAATCAACTCAAATTGCAATCACTGTTTATGAAAACTTCCTGCGGCGTGAGATTCCTTAATCCCGTTAGCATAATTGACTATACCAGCAGACGTCTATAAGGTACAAACTGTTCCAGGGACAGGATTGCACGTTTGCCTTTGGGAAGAATGTTTTCTGGAGGGATGAAGCAGACTTAGCTTACTGAAGTTTAATAACAGTATTAATCTTACCAGCAACCTTAGCCAAGGAATTTCTTCACTGAATAAATTTCGTTGAAAATTGGCTTCGTCTTGTATAAACTTTGTCCCTTCACGAGTAGGAAAACATCCCCCAGCTTTGATGTAGATTCAAGCTCAACTCAAACATCCCCTTATATTACTTTACCTACTCTAACATTTATTTCAATTCACGACCGGAAAGCCCATTATTGTATCAAGTTTCAAAATATCGCTTGACCGAAGCCGCTTGTGCTCAATCGTTCTCAGCTTACTACAATAAATAAACGTCTACATTTGCGCATGAAGTGCCGAAGCGAAACGCTGAAACTCGAATGCATTCATAAGCGGGCCACTCATTGTTAGTCCGTGAGCTTGCAGCAAAGTTTAATTTACGATATCGATCATCAATTGGGGTTGAGATTAACACCTCTTCGATCATGAAAGCAAAGGGAGGTTGTTACAACTTGTGATAACCTTACTGTTTTTTTAATTTTTGAGTTATGAAAGCGATGTTACTGAAAGCCCGATGTGTTTAATTGCACTGGTAACTAAAGATGTGTAGCGAGTTGGCACTCTTGGGCAGATTTGCAAACCCAGCGAACTTCATTTCTCTTCCTTCATTGCTAATTAAAAATTCGTTTTCCTTAATTAAGTGCAAGAACGCATCGTGCCCGTGTTTTGGAGCGTGCAACGTGCTTAGAATTAAAAACTTATTAAGTTAAAGTTCCATTAAAATTTCTTTAAAACATTTTCTAGAACATTATCAATTCAAGTAGTACCTGATTTATTAAAAAAACAAAACAATTTAACCTACTACTTTCAGGATCGATGAGTAGAGCAATCTGTCAGTTGGAAAAATGAGAAATGATCTGATTTTGTGGCCAAAATATGTTTTATTATGCTTTCTTCAACAAAAATAATCTTGTTTCTTTGAGTCTGTGCGCATAGTCGTGTAGCAAAGTAATACAATCAGATACAAGGCGCTGGTATTATTTGCACGGAAGGCACAAGAAAAGCACATCTTCCTGGAAATGTCAAGAAATCTTTGTCGCTGGTTTCGAGCAGAGCTTTTAACCTAATGTTTGTCAAGAGATTGAACCGAACATATAAACTCTCTTTGGATTCGTGGAATCACCACTACTACGACGACGACGACGACGACGACTACGTCGACGATGTGAGATGCTCGTAGATAATAACGAGAAAATTCGTCCTCAGACCTAGTTCTCTGCAAATCAATATTACCCGAGTAAAATAAAATAATTCTCAAGCTGGGAATGTGCCACGTGCTACAATAATATGGTACCATAGAAAAAGGAACTAATTCTTCTATGATGGTACCTTGCATTATACTGCGTTGCGTACTGAAGTTCATCTTTCCTTAAAATATAAGTTGGGTTTACGTACTTTCCTAGTACAAGACAATCTCTGTCATCTTTTACTAGCAATGCTTTCAGTAATACTTTGAAAGACCCTGACTTTTATTTTTATGAAACGATAGTATAGATTGCAAATACATAGTGATGATATATTTACAGCTCTTCCATGACACCCTATGTGCTTTTCAATATATTATTTTTTGGCTTCAAAAAAGATAAGTGATGTATGGTTACGCTTTGTAGCGTATTTGATCTGGTATCAAATAAATCATGAAAGTTACACGAATGAAACTGTTCATGGATACAGACATCGGGCGTCGGCATCGGCGTCGGCGTCGGCGTCTCGCCGATAACACGCGTCACGTCTACTCTCTCTAGACTCCTGTAAGAAGCTCACTCAACCTCGAATGTATGTTTTTATCCCCTATGCTTGCTGATTGTCGCATCGCATCGCATCTCCCCGTGCTCCCGTCCGGCCGCTCCTGATCTTACTATTTACGTTGCGTTTCTTCACAGGGTTGCAGGGACGCGTAGGCTGCAGAATTGATGCTTCTCAAGTTCTAGTCAACTACGTAACTCGGAGTCTAATCTGACAATGTGCGGTTTCCACCGACATGATTTCGGCTAGATGGCTCACCACTGCGACGATCGTTAAGCCAATTGGGCGTTGAATCAAGAAGATTTGTTATTCCTTTCTAGTTTCTACCACTCGACTTGTACAAGCAAAGTTGTAATTGAGCTTGCCGGCGATTTCGATTTCAGAATTGTCTTTATTCAATGCATGGATAAGGTACCACAGATTCTTCTTGGATCCCTACATCTCTTTCTAAGAAGCGAAATGAGCAAAGTTTCTCTGTTATGACACCATGCCATGCTCTTGGGATATCTTCACCCAGTCACTGAATATTCCTCTTACTAGTCTAGTTGGAAACTTTCTGTTCCGGATTTCCATACACCCAGAGAAATACGAAAGGAAATATATTCAATTTATCTTATATATTCACAAAAAAATGTGCATAATTCCGGAACGCATATCCTTTTAAAAGAGTCGGGGAAGAATGGACCAATCTAAAAGTTTTCTCCGGCTGCACACAAACACGGAGCAACCATTATTATTTGGTCATGTCGGCAGCGGCCGAATCCGTTCACTGGCTGATCAATCGCGGCCGGCGAGAAAGAGGATGAGATCAATCGATGGAGTAGTAGAGAGTAGGGTATAGACGGATGAACGCATTGATGATTAGCACGACGGCAGCGGAGATATTATTTCTATGAGGAACGCTATTGAAAGAGAGGTCACCCACTACCACAACCACCGGAGTCTGAAGGAAACCTTAAAAAAGTTTTTCACGTTTGTTCGCCAAGATAAAGGGAGAATGCTCTCGACGTTATGTTATGTATCTATATAACAGTTTCTGTATACATATATAGCAACGTTACTGTTGGACCGATATGAAAAAAACTTTAACCCTCAGGGCAAAACCCTTCCACATTCTACCGAGTTTAACCGCCAAATGAAATTAGTACTTAACTTTGTTTTTCTTCGACATGTTTTTCCTACTTTATATTTTATAGTGGGTACTAAAACTAATTTCCCAGGTAGTAATGTATTTTACGTGAAGCTTTCATCCTCAGTTCTATCATATTAGAGATCTTCTTTATTCCCGCTGAAAAAAGTCCAATTCTCCAGGTCCAACCGTATCATTTGCATATCGAATCTATCTGCGAAAGGTTTTTTTTTCGATAATAACATACTTTTCGAAATTTCTTTGCGGTTCTTAATCCTTTAGAACTGGGATGATAACGTTAAATAAAACCATTAACGTATATTTTCTTCTTCATTTTCTTCTTCTAGGAGCTTTGCAATTTAAAAGGCTTTTCTTATCGAGCTACCAAAAGCTTCCAAGAGGTAAAAGTTCCACACTGCGTGCACAAAAAATCCCACTCTCAATTTCACTGCTTCATTAAAGGAAGGAAAAATAATCAGATAAGCTCCTTCGTAAGCAATTGTATCAGGTAATGATACAAATACATTTTTGCATTAATCGATTTATCGTCTGAAACTTACGTCTCAAAGGGATGCCGCGCAAAGTCGCAACATGGGCCGTGAGGGAAGAATTCATTCTTCCCTCACGCCATCAAATCTTAAAATCCCCAAAACACACTCCATCACCGTAAACGTGAGCTAGAGAGAGTATTGATATCTGGAATAAGAACCCAGCATAGACTGCACTAGTTTACTTTAATCACGACATTGGTAACATTTATAGCAGAGATACAATTTTGGTCAGTACGCAAGAGTACACGAGCCTAGCAGAAACACGTCTCGGTGCAAAAACTCAGGCATGGGCTAGCGTTGGCTATCCTCTAGAGTCCAGGGCAAGCAATGGTTGAAGGTAAATTTCCACGAATCTATGAAATAGATAAATGGGTATGAAATGTTAAGGCTCATGACTATCTTCTAATCTTAGTACTAGTTTGCAAAAGAAGTAATTTATAAACTGTGATCGTATGCTAGGAAATCCACTTGAACTTTCTCAACATTTCGTAAACTATACTGTTGACTTCTTCAGAGACGCAAGTAAAACGTCAAAGAAGTAAATACTCCTAAAGGAGTAAACGAAACGTTGCTTACGAAATGTCGGGAAAGTTGAAGTAGATTTCTTAGCAATCAGCCCCAGTTTGAACAGATTTTTTTAGATTAATAGATACTTATAGGAAAACTAACCCAATAATAAAAAAAAAATATAAGCTTGAACTTTAAGGGAAAGAAGGAAATGCCAAAGCAACCTTCACGAAAATTAAAGATACATAGGCATGGTTAATCGAAGTGGTTCAGAGCCCATATTGATGGTGGGTCAGTGTTCGGTAATGCTCTGATTTAGAAACAATTTT
>QKMV01001357.1:0-16438 GCA_003287335.1 Lednia tumana
TTAATAATTTTTATAATTATTATCCTATGACGTACTACCTACGTCAAAACATTTCACTACTTAGAGTTCAAAAACCTGGTAAGCTTTGCGAACTATTGATTTGAATGTTTCTATTGACGAACTCGTGAAAAAAAAACGATAGGCCATACACTAAGTCACCCATCCACATCTCGGTAAGCGACAGTAATGTGGTCTATAGTTTGTTCAAGCACGCCCACCCTTTCAACTCAAAACCTCCGATACAACCGATTTGCACAGGGTGTATCTTCCGTTTTAGTTTTCTTTGACACATTCGAGCTGAATTTGGTTTCGTTCTTTCACACACTTGGTTTAAAATGACTAATGACATTTTTAAATTGTATCCTAACTCATTAACATTAGAAAAACCTCAATACCATCCAAATTAAGATTAAAATGATTTTCCTATGAAATCAATTTTTCCAAGAAATAAAAATTTTTAGGTACACAACAATTTATTAAAAAAAAAGAAATAAAAATACTCCACTGGCCGTTCAATTTTTTGCAGTATTTTTAAATGTGCCAAAATAATATAGGTTTGGTCCCGATTCAATTATTTATTTATTTTCAGAATAGGAAACTGGGCCATAAAAATCAAAAAATTCAGTTTTCCCCCATTGTAAGTTGCCGACTGCAACAGCGTATGAAGTGTGCTCTACGTTTACTCATACTCACATAGACTTGTACTGTTTTTCTCCATTAGGGCCAATAGCCTGGTTCTGTAACCTCGTCTTAACAAGATCGAGGGGGAAAACACATGAAACGCCAATGATTCCAGCGATGCCGCCATTTATAATCTTCGGAAGCAATCTGGAAGAAAAAAAACAGAGCTCATTCAAATTCAAAACAAAGTTTTGCAATGGAAGTTACTGATACAGATATTTGCCAACAAAACGGGATCAAATAACCGGTTTTATAAATGTATTGCACTTGAAATATGACCATATCTCATTCGAGCAGAAAAATTTTCTGAGCTCAAAAGTATCTGCTATCCACTTCCTTGATCATTCTTATATTATACTTTATAGCAAACTGATGCCTAGGTACAAACTCATAATTTGTATAATGTCAACAAGCAAAATCTTGGCCAAGTAGAGATTTTATTTATAGAATAAAATATAAATACCTAAGATCTTTTTGGTATTGGATTGCAAAGATTTTCAGCAAATTTATCTGGTTTAAGTGATGCACAAAATATTTAAGTGCATTTGCTGTATTATTTTAGAGCAGCCTTCATAGAGCTTAGGTATGTACCTACCAAATCAAATACCTACATAGACTTTAAAAGAACCAGTAGCTGGTTTAGGTACCTACTTCTTACAAGTGTGTTTACACTAACCATTCTTGTTTTATTCAAATTAGAGTACTTTTGAAATTGTGATCAGGGTCATAAAAATAAACTGTCGTGCATATTTTCTTAAATACTTATTACTGAAGAATAATTAAGCTGGTGGCTTGTGGTGAATGTTGATGGAACTTATAAATACAGATCTGCTAACAACTATGCAAAGAAAAGGCAGCTTGCCAGAGATCAAAACAAAAAACAATTCTACTGGTTAGGTAGAGTAGGGCTTCTCATGATTAACTCACAGTAGAATATTATAGTTTTAGAACTAGTGAGCTTGGAATTGGTTTCTTGGTATTTTGCCATCCTAATTATGAATAGACATCCACGCTGAGATAAAAATCTGGTCGTAGCTAGCAGAAATTTGGGTACTAAAACACGAAATAGCATATGTTTATGTTAGAAGTTTGGAGTAAACATTTGGCAGCTCCAGACAATGGTTTTGAAGGCAACTCAGAAGCTAACAATTATTCTAACACATTTGGGTTGACCAACATTTTCGACGCGGTTCAATTTAGTTTTAACATTACGCACCATACCCTGCACATGCTGTAATTTCATTGATGAGTACAGTATTTTATACCATATTTTGTATGATGTGCACCTATGTACCTATAACCATTTAATTACGTTTTATAAATTATAAATCACCCCCAATTCTATAATAATCTAATTTATTATATATGGTAGGTTCAAGAGTTATTCTAAATAAAGTATCAGTCTGTAGGTAAGTACCTAGGTAAGTTTCAATTTCAACCGAAAACGTGCAATTTCTAACGTTCAAGAAGATGGATGTTTCCTATGCCTAGTTAGGTCTTACTTGTTTCTATTTTAGTCTAATCAAAATCAAGCACTTTATTAAAACAAATCCTTAAGTGCACATTCTGAAGTGGCAGCCAAGAAATGAGAAGATTTTTGTTCAAGTGAATCAAGTTATTTTTCAAACACGACACCAAAGTAGGTTTCACGATGGAGAGATAACTGTTCATATCAAAGCTAAGAATGTTTTGATTAGATCATGGAGGAGATAAATGAGATAAAATTAGATGGTCTGAATGTACTAGGTATTGATCTATATAAGAGCAATCAATCAATCAAATCAATTTGTTGCACTAGGAATTGGGGCTAGTTAGATCTTTAAATAAGGGGATACTCTGAGCCAAAAGCCAAAATGTATTATATAGTATTGTATAGTGAGAAGCGATAATAGCTTTTCAAGTATAAAACGAGACAATTTTTTCTAGATATGTTTTGGGGCTTAGGTGGACTTAGGTAGGGGAGGTGCCACTTTTCAGTCTCAAAAGTTGGTTCCTTGAATTTGCAAGGCACTCTCACAAAAGGTCTACCTGGCAAGCAACACACGTGGAACATTACAAAATGCGTGATATTTACCAGTCTTGGGAATCACAGAGCGAGAAGGAAGATTTTGGCAATTTTGGAATTTTGATATCCTACGGGTTGCTTGTAGTTTTTATATGGGAGGAAACAAATGATCTTGTGCCAAATTTGAGTGAGAAAACTCATCAACTGAGTCCCTAATCCCTATTTATGGAGGCAATGGTCACTTTAGCAACAGAGACAATGGGCTGTATGGAAATTTCGGAATTGAACTTCTAAGAAATGAAAACTAGTAAATTTGAGAAAACGAAAAGCAGAGAAAAAAATAGTGGCATGTGTCAACTATCTCACATTAACTAAGTTTTGCCTCCTTATCTAACTAAAAAATTTATTGCATGGGCTGACATGCATGCTCTCGGTTCAGCCATAAAATCTCCCAAATCCCAAAAACAAAGCGTGCGTGGTGTTCCATCAGGAGCTTTTTTCAGAGTAGCTGTCAAATTTCGGTACGCCCATTTGTGAAACACCCTGTACACGGGCCTAATGTCATCAAAGTGTAGAGGTCATCACTATTCGAATCAGTATATCAAATCGCCATTACCACGCATTGTCTTTACTACGGTCATATTAGCATAATTAAGAAACTCATGTCAATAGCTGACAAAAAGCTGACATAGCCAATTGCACGTGGTGACAGTTTTAAAAACTATTACCGGTGAAAGACATAAAAAAAGATAAAGAAGTGTCAAATTAGTGTGACACACACGCTCACTCACGCAAATTGTGGAACCTTAGGCTCGGTCTTGTCACTCATTATTGTAGGCGGAGGAACGATTCGTTTAGGCACTAGGATTATTGATCTTCTAGGCTCTGATGTAAGCTATTTTCTACCCACTGACACGGAGATTGGAAGCCGCGCGATGCTTCTGATCGCCGATCAGAGCTATTTCTTTGGCAATAAAGTCGATGTCCTCACCACCGATGGATAGCGAATGGGCGGGGAGTGGAGTTAGACGGCTGGGCTGAGCGGTGAGGGGCAAGCGTAAGGAGAGGAACAGACTACACGAGGACACCTCCTAGGAAAATTTGTAACCAAAAGCACGTTTTCGTTCTGTGGTCACCAACAGTACTGCCCTCGGTTGACGCTAGTACCAACTATTCTCTACCGATCTGTTTTTCTCTCTTGCACACCCGTAAATTTGCCTTCTGTCATAGTCACTCGCTCTTTCAAAAGCTCCGCCCAAGATGCAGAGCCATTCTATTTGTTGTCTGTCTCTCCCCATAAACATTCATAAACCAGAAAACCATACCGGGTGGAGCATCGCTCGCTAAAGTCGATAACTGGGCAGTGATACGTTAGTATGAAGTGTTTAGTGCGAGCGTAGTGCAAGGTTCAAGTGTCTTTTTTTAATCCACAATGTCGCGGCAAGCAGATCGTCAAAGCTATGCACAAACTTATAAATTGGTCGTTGTGGGTGGTGGAGGAGTGGGTAAATCTGCTATCACCATACAGTTTATCCAAGTAAGATATAGTCACGTACAAAAATTATACGTCTCAGCTATTATATGTAATCGGGTTCATCGAATCATTCTATATTTGGCAAAGTATAACCACCTGTTGCTTGCATGATGTGCTATGTTACGAAAGAGTGGTCGATTAGTACGTACCTTATCAGATGAGTTAGTTACCCTGGTATTGAGTGACCGTGTGCTATTATCACGGTCACAGGGGTTCCCAATGAACTGGCTTGCACCTGCCAGCGTGAACTTGAAAGTGGAAACCTGTATGTCAGGGGTGATGAGTCAGGGGGTGGGAACATAGTTTCCCATTGTCCACAGTTTTCTTGGAAATGGAAATGAAAACTAGTTAGCCGAGTATGGCATCGGCACAACTTTCTCCATCACCATTTAAAGTCACACTCACGTTGCAGCTGATCTGAGAGACCTGTCATTAAAATATATTGAGACGTTGCATTTGGCACATGTCAATGCTAATTTCTTTATTCCAGCTGAAAACAGCGTGACAACAACAGTGAATGACGTAACGTGTACTAATCGATGAAAACGATACGAACGCGCGGTTAGCGATAATTTGATTTCGTCACCCGGGGCGTCGATTCCTAAAATATAATAAGCTCTTCCTTGAAAACCTTTGGATATTCGTCTCTGATGTGTGCTGTGGTCTGACGTCACACGGATTCACGCCTCCGCCCCTGGATGTGTGTGGGTCGAATGTTAATTTAGTGGTTTCTCTCGAGCAGTCCCTCAACTCCTTATATATACAAAAATCGCAAGAAGTTGGCCTTTGTCAGTATTGCTAGAATGCAAGCAGTACCTAGTGGCAACTGTAGCTTTGATAATCCCTATTGCCGCCTTAATCCCGACTAGCTGCGGCCTTGTGCCCATTATAGGACAGCCGCCTCAACACACTACTATTTATTCGGCGTGACGTCATTATGCTAAACACGCACCCACGTGGGATAGTTCGTTTTTCATAAATCACTCCAATTCAATGCACTTCGCGGATTTTTGTCTGGCCACGAATAAACGTGATTGTTCGTCTGGGCTGGCGAGTGGCGAGTCGTTTCGGGAGACGGGAATGTCTCCTTCCGCCCTTGTTCTTTGATCGCGTGCTGTGATCGAGTAGTCTGCACTTGTCAAACCGCCAGAGATAATTAATCAAGCGTTGTTTGGTCACCCTCGTAGCACCGCACCCGCATGGTGATCGTGAATCATCACGATTCACGATACATTTGATTAGTAAACATTTGTGGACGCACGTTTTTCTCCATTGACGCAACAAAAAACGGGAAATGATATGAGTCTAAAAAAATATTTAAAACAGGGATGCACTTATTTAATATTTCTCTGCGCACCTACCTGCGTACGAGAACTTTTCGAAATTTTCTATATTTTGATACCAGCTGGCTTGCCCCGTGTTTCTTGTCTATATGGTCAACAAAATTAGGGGTGCTGTTATTGAACATTTCTTTGAGACCATTAGAGACTTCGAAAGCTTCTACCCCCCCCCCGTCAGCATAAACTTAAAATTTTAATTGGTACTTTCCTATAATTTTGGAGATTTGGATTGTTGACATGGGTCCAGGTTGTGCCACCCTAACAATAGAGACGAACCCTTATTTTCACATCAAATTAAAAAATTAACTAGAAATGCATATTTCAAGGGTAGATACGTCCAAAACCACATCTGAAGTTTTCATTCTTTCTAACATACACAACGCTACTCAATCAAATTGCATGTTGTCTCATTGTTATCAACTGGCAGTTCATAACTACTAATTAAAAATCTTGGCATGCATTTTATCACACAAATCTTTATGAGTACCTGCATTGCTTTTCAATTACAAAATTTAACTTGGTACCATGCACAGAGCGACATTATCTTGCTGGCATAACCTCAAAAATTGATTTCCTGGTTACCGCTTTGTTTCAGAGCTACTTCGTGACAGATTATGACCCCACAATCGAAGACTCGTACACGAAGCAGTGTGTTATCGATGACATACCTGCCAAGCTGGACAGTAAGTAGCACTTTATGTGCATGACTAGGTTTGCAAAGCAAAGATATCTTCATGTACCTGTACCTTGTGGAATTTGTTTAAAACTGTTATTGCACTGTGATGTTTACGCTTGAATAATAATCTCTAAAGTCAGGAACAGTAAAATCTAATAAAGATTCAAGGTGAATACTAGCATACCAGGTTCCAACTGTCTCAAGTCATTACTCATTTATTACAAACTACAACCAAGGATTCTATAATTTTTGTAAAAGCAAAATAACAAAATGACAAAATACTAGTAGGTCACTGGTCAAACATACTCGACAGTAAAGAATAGGCAATGGTAGATTATGGCCATTTGGTCGCATCGCAATTAAACACATTTTTATTATTAACAGCTGATGGTAGGTAAAGGCAACGTAGGTGCTCCCATAAAATCCTATTTAAATATGACTCACATAAAAATGTGCCATTCCTTCCGCACTCAAAGTGTGGCAAAGATGACAAATAACAGGCATTCGTTACGGCTGAACATTATTTGTCAACCGTGGCGTGTATTTCAATGCCAAGACTTCAGGTGAGATGCTGGCTCCGCTCTGATTGCTTTCCTCTTTTACATCTCTAGCCTCTGCCAATTGGCACACTTCACTGCAATCACAACAACCTTTTTATTGGGAAGAAAGTGACCAGAAGTTGACCACCACTTTACTTTGAAAGTGGGAGTAAATACTTACTAGCTATTTGAATTACGTACACATTTATTGTAGAATTATTCTTAAATTTGCCAAATTCCATTGAGGTGGCCATCAGTTAAATCTTAAATCTATAGGTGAGGGGACTGGGAGGGGTGTGGCATCATGGCAGTCACGAAAATTTTATTTGTAATGTTGTTTAAATTGTGAAGAAAGGAACATGAACTACTTACTGTGAACAATGTTGTGAAAAGCCCTAATTTTTTGAACCTATGAATCGTTAATTTTGCGATTCAGTTTTTAAAATGTTGCATTTTTATCGCCTGTTCGTTTATGCTTTTTGCATTCACCTCCGAAAAACACAAAGGAGTAACGACCCTGAATGAAACCTCCCCCTCCTTAGCTAAGATGACTATTTCAGCCTAAATTATTTTATTTCGTTCCGTTATCAAAATAGGAAACGGGAACGGTGTGCCTGGGAGTTCTGGTACAAATTAAACTCTGTGTGAAGAATATTAATATCTTTTAAAAAAACTGTTAATAACTGGGTTAAACTGCTGAAAACTTAACTAACTAACTAAACTTAACTAACTAACTGCCAGTGGCAGTTTAGTTTCAGTTAAGTTTTCAGCAGTTTAACCCACTTATTAACAGTTTTTTTTAAAACTATAGTGCTAAAATTAGTCAGGAGATATGAGTCTCAAAAATGTAATAATATTAATATCACTTCAAAAATACCTGCCTACTCGAGGACACGAACCCCAGACCTCTGGCTTAAATGGCAACTGCTCTACCACTGAGCTAAGCAGGGTACGATATTTCGGAAGTGGATTTATATGTATGAGTGGTAGATCTGACAAGGAGAACTAAAACCAAGAGGCCTTGACATTTTTCAAAGATCGCTCTGGAACAAGTGATGCCATGCTGCAATCACAATCCAACCAACTCAACTAACTCCCAAACACGTGGGATATGCTGATATGACAAGGATTACAAATCTAAAGCCATTAGGTACACAGCTAGTATTATTAACATGAAGAATATTAATATCACTTCAAAAATACCTGCCTACTTGAGGACTCGAACCGCGGTGTATCGCGCCGATAATGCCGATGCCGATGCCGATACCGATGCCGTGTTTCTAAGTTTGATGCCTCGACGCTGATACCAATGTGTGTTCTGTTCCAGTCCTGGACACGGCCGGTCAGGAAGAGTTCAGCGCAATGCGCGAGCAATACATGCGCTCGGGCGAAGGCTTCCTGCTCGTGTTCGCTGTCACTGATAAGGCCAGCTTCGACGAGATGTACAAATTCCACCGGCAGATCCTTCGTGTCAAGGACCGCGACGAGTTCCCCATGCTCATGGTGGGAAACAAGGCCGACCTCGACCACCAGAGAGCGGTACGTGCACCTTACGCGGGCTGCTACCGTTTGCCCAACATTCTATTGAATTTTATCGACATCTTTTATTGTGAAACCTACGATCGTTTAAAAAATGTCAGTCTCAACAAGGATTCAAACCAAACCTGGTTACCCTGGTTAAAATACGGAATACACTCCAAGTTTCCAACAAATATGTTTTTATTATTATAACATAGGGGGGTTAGTTTACTCCCTAGTTGACTGTGGACGGCCAGTTTTCGTTGGTATGGTAGGTTGTAGGCGGGCAGTAGCATGAGTAATGGTATAGTTGCATTAGTAATGGTAGTAGCGCTAGGTAGTGGGTTGATTGTGGTAGTACTAATTTCCGAGGTTGCCATGGTATGACTGTTTTCTACTAACTCATCCGTGCTAGTCTGAGAATATGAAATCAAAATGTGCTTATTTTACAAACACCTTAGGCCAAGAGATCTGTTAACTTCTACCAACGTTCACTTAAGATGTTAGGGCCATAGCAAGTTTAGGGGTAGTAACGGATGATTTCGTGGCTTTCCAATATTTTCCGTGAATTTACATCGCGGCTTGTATTTTTCTGAATCGGCTGGTCTGCCAAAGACAGATGTTCACATCCTGTTACTTGACAGGGAAGAATGCTGAGCATTTCTGAATTAGATTTTCGGCAAATGCTGAATTAGGTAGAAATAGGCTCACTCAATAGTTGCTCGCTAATTAGCTTACAGTGTCATGCGTTCACACATCTCTAAGTTATTTGCCAAGATTTATGTCACAAGTTTAACGCTTTACGATTGCAAAATTGCTGACCGCCCGGTCCATCACCTATTTGTTGGTTGACAGGAAGTTGTGCGCCTAGTGTCTCTCTTTTCGGTCTTCGTGACTCCGTAACCCATGGTTTCTTTCGCGCTTCGTAGTCAGCTGGGCGGCTCTATGGCTCAAAGGTTTCCTGCTACATTACTGCGTGGGGGTGCACTGGTTTATCCAACTCCCTGCTTTAATGTTGGTCAACTACCACAGGTTAGATTTCTGAATGACTTTGTTCTGGGTTTTGGTCTAGCCGTTACTTAGTCACGAGTTATCTGTGGCCATGGGCTCTCGTGATGTCTAGTTTTGGTAGTTGTAGAGGCTGTTGCACGGTCGTTAGGTAGTTGCCATCGTTGGTTTCTTTGGGCTCGTCTGATTTCTACCTGAAGTATTATTACCTATCAATGTAACGTAGCTATGGCGGGTAGTCTTTGTACCCAAGGTGCGTTTTGCCGCGTTTAGTTTCGGTAGTTTTAAACTTTAGGTAGTTTTTGTAGCTTTTGTGGTTGCTGCCTGGTCACGGCAACAAGACGATGTCACGATGGATGAGAATGAATTGACGCCAAACACCGATGGATTTGAAAACATTTCCGGCTTGCTACAAACTTGTGAATCACCAGTGGAAATTGAGGTTGTTGCCCTTGATGTGGTTTGCTCGCAGGTTGATGTCCTAGTCTGAGGTGGTTGTGGTAAGTAAACCTTAGCCTGCCATTTCCCTGCTACCTAATGACGTGGACTGCTGACTAGGCTGGGAAAGCATTAGCTAATTTTACACTGTGGTCGATTCCTTCCTATACGTTCTGGTTGTCTAGAGTGATTCGACCTAAAGGGCAGAAGCTTATGGTGGACGTGAATGTTTTAACTTTGTTACATTATTTACTAGATCACCAAAAAAAAACAAAGATAGGTTTGTGGACTCCTTACGAATGGTGTTAGCTATACCAGCTAGTACAGGCAATAGCAATAATTCGCTTTCTTCACACATCTGCAGGTGACAACGATGGAAGCCCAAAACCTCGCCCGCCAGCTCAAAGTGCCGTACATCGAATGCAGCGCCAAGCTGCGGATGAACGTGGACCAAGCGTTCCACGAGTTGGTTCGCATCGTTAGAAAATTCCAACTCTCCGAGCGCCCACCACTGAAGCCTGGCTACAAGAACTCGAAGAAGAAGTGTTGCATACTTTAAACGGGCCAACGTTCTCCTATGCCATGCCAATGACACATCACGCGAAGCACAAGGATGGTGCTATTTATTCTATGTGTTCAAAGGAGTCGATGCGTCACTAAAAAGCATCCGTCACGTTATCTGATTCGAATAACATGATCAAGCTCCACATCTCCAGCTAGACTAGAATTGTAATATGTTATCTCGTCGAGTTCAAGATGAGACCCGTGAATAACAATTTGCCAAACTGAGGACACGAGCTGATTTATTACTTAATTTACTAATCTGTTTTATAGCAAAGCATTATAAGTTTAGATCTCCCTCTAAACAAGATTAGGGGTCCCCATTTGGCATTTGCACACGCTTTGGCAGTTCTACGTTTTTGCCCAATGGGGTTGTACCATCCGACATTCGACTCCATAATTGGCTTCAGGCCCTTTTACAAAATGAATGCTGCCATTTTGGTAGGGAAACGATACGGCGGAAATTCTACCACTCGATTTGAAATATGCCCTGCGTTGCAGAATGACGTCTACCATTTTTGGGGCAGGTGGTGGTCGTGGTAAATTGAAACCTCACTGTAGCTGCTATGGGAGTTGCCCTAAAAATGGCAGTGCAATTTTCAATGGGAACACTAGCGCCAAAGCACCGTCTAGGTCAACTACATGATGTATTCCATCGTCTTTGTATTTAGCATCCTTTTCTCAAGCAGCCATTGAGTAAAGCGCAAACAAGTCCAAAACTTCTGCAGATTATTAGACCCCAGCTTCGTAGAACACTTTTGTTCCGAGGGATAGAACCTCTCGTGCGCCAGTTGCATGAACGTACAAACAACAAGTGACATGAGACGTTCAAACGAGCACCGACTTGCCAATTTGATTTTTCATACGAGAGAAAAATAGCCATGTTGAATTTGTGAGTAGGTAACTGTTTATTCATTTATGAAGTCGTTACGTACACATTTCTGTGCCAATTTTGCTAGATTTCAAAGTCTGAACAGAGTTGAAAGTTCTTGTCAGTGTCTTATCTTGTTGCATAGTATGCATTTTATAAAATCTTTAACTACGAAGAACAATAACACCACAACTGGACTTGTGAGTTTAATAATTAAAATGGAATAAATCTAGCGAATTGGAACGTATTACCGGAGATTTGTATTTTATAGACCTCCGGCTTATGAACGAGTGTAAATGTGAGGTAACACGTGTGGAGTATACAAAACATTAACAATACAATTTACGTAAATAAAACATTGGAACATATACTACTACACCTGAATGTGTTCACGTTCACACTAGCTAACTCGTAACGACAGCAAACTTTCCGTGATTTTGTACATTAGTACTAACACAACTGCAAACTACGGGAAGGCGTCCCATAAAGTATTATTTGCACGCATGCAAGGTGTTATCATTTCTGAAAATGCTTTAAGTTGTTATTGATTTAAATGTCTCGTTTTTAACAGTAACTGATGTAACTAAGACGAAAACGTTTTGTACTCGTGGATTTTTCTCGTCTCATTTAGGTAAAAGCTGACGTAACGATTAATGCGATTGAGTTATTTTTTGTTCCCAATATGTTATTGGCCGTTCCTTCCGAGGTAGCTATTTTTTCATGCTTGGTTGGCTTTAATTCAAACAACGATTTTAGATACGGAGCAATATCAACGAAATTTGAGCTGCAGTACGTTTTCCCGTGTTTGCCCTTTTCTGTCAAAGTAAAGCGACCAATAAACTAATGATCAGGGAGAGCGAACCGCAGTGAATAATATCTTCCAAGCTTTACTAATTATTTTTCCCTGTGATGAAGTTGTATGTTGTTCTACCGCTTCTCAATGTACGACGCATTGCCTTATTTGGAAACGCGGTGATATCACTGTACATTTAGGCAAAAAAAAATAAAGTGTGCCATCAGGCAATCTAAAATTGTTGTTCTTGATGTTACATCGATGAAACATGTATAAATTTAATCACTTGTTCAGGACGTGCGTGCTACATTACGTACTTTGAATTTTTATCGGTGTTATCATACGAAGGGGTGGTGTGAGAAGTTGAAGACCGTTGACACGTGCAAGTTGTCTGTCTTCCAAAATCATGCTAAGCTCTGTACAAGCTTTTGACGGAAACGTTTGGAGGAAATAATCAAGACTTACAGTGTGTTAACAACTTTCGTCGAGGGAGGCTGCCAAGTCATGCATCGCCCGGTCACGGTACGGGGGCTGGCTGGCTGGCGCTGTTTCTAGATAATATTACTAGCCTATATTATATATTTTTATGGTAATTAAAAAGTAATTGTCTAATTGAAACTGAAGAATCTAATGATTAATAAAATTAATATGAAACTTTAATTAAGCTCCGAGTGATCATTCAGCTTCTCCCCCAACGATTCCAATTCCATGAACATTGTTGATGAAAGAGGCATTCTGCAAATGGTCTACCACACGCCGGTGAAATCAAAGTTTCAGCGAGGGACCGGAATTTTAATGTTTTTCGATTCCGGTTCCAAATACAAAATACTGAAAATTCCGATCCCAGAAATATAAATATAAAAATTCCGGTTCCAGAAGACGCACGGTAAAAATGTTGATTGATTGATTTTTGTTGGCAAAGTTAAGGTATTTTCAGAACTAGAATAATCCTTCCAACAAAATTGCAGTGCGGAATGCTGAGTGCTACCAGATTTTGCTAATTGCTACGAGGCTTTTCCGTAGATTCAGTAATGCACTCCATGTAAATCGCCTACAAGGTCCCGTGGATAGAACCTAGCTGTTCCTTTCTCCTGAATTCTTTCTCAGAACAAAGAAGTTGGTTTCAGCTAGTTCAGCCAGATATGTAGACTAATAACAAAGTGTCGATTGTGAACAGGTTTTGTCCTGTCAAATCAAACATTCCGATTCCAAATGACTCAAAGTAAAAATACCAATTCCATCAAACAAAAAATACAAATGCCGACTCGAATTCTGATTCCGAAAAAGTATCGATAAAATCCGATTCCAATGCCGATTCCGGTCCCTGGTTTCAACTGAAATTTTTATAAGCTTACCACACTAGGCGCAGTGGTGCCAACAGTCAACAAAACTCACAGAGTTGGTCCAGGTAGGAATACCATTACTGTCCACTCCAATTTCGTTTTTCAACAATATTTCTCTTATTTTTGTGATCAGTTATTCTAGCACTTATATTCAACACAAATTTATGAAATTTTAAATAAAGAAACAAGCACAGGTTTGGACTCAAATATTTACATGTTTCCAGCTGTGTATTTTTGCTATAGAAGCGTCAAATGTGGCCGTTTAGGCCTTGGAAACCGTATGGTAACAAGACTGCATAGCAAGCTTCAAACATGGCCGTTTAGGCCTGCGAAACCTTATGGTAACAAGACTGTACCACTTTGCTAAGCTGCGTTTACATTTCTCCTCATTACGTTTCTGAAGGGTAGGCATATTGCTGTAGCCAGATCTGTAATGATTTAAATGTGGGTTTTTACTAACCTGATCCTTTATGGATATATGGAAAATAAAACATTCCATCACATGAAGAATATAAATATATCTTCAAAAATGCCTGCCTGCTCGAAGAATCGAAACCAAAACGGTTTTCATCGCTGTTACTCTACCATCTGAGCTAAACAGGGTATGACATTTCTGAAGTGAATAAATCTACATAAGCAGTCGATCTCACAAGGAGTGAACCAAGAGGCTTTGACATGTTTCGAAGATCACTCTGGAATAAGTGATGCTGTGCTCCAATCACAATCTAGCCATCTGGTGGGATCTACACAGATGACAAGGATTACAAATTTAGCTCAGATGGTAGAGCCACGGACGTGAAAATCGGAGGTCCGATTCCTCGAGCAGGCAGGCCATTTTGAAGTGATTTCAATATTCTTCACGTTAAAACTAGCCGTGAATATGGCTTTCAACATTCCGGCAACAGGCTAGCCAGTCCACGAGATCACTTCAAACGACCGTGAACATTCTTGGCACCACAGTCTATTCTGGGAGAGAGCATACTGTGTTAAACCTACAAAATAGGCTCTCTAGCCATGCCTCACTGGATTAATGGCCCTGGTGAAAAAGTATGCTCTCCCAGTAGCTAAATAAGAGTGTAAATTTGTGGGATTGAAATGGAATCAGAAAAAACTTTTGAGATGTAGTTCTGTAGTCGGCGTCTTCAGTTTACATCCGCCTAGATTTGCTCCAGAAATAACATTGAATTCAATTTTTAATTTGAGGCCACCCCGAAATAAGTCAAATTCAGCATTACCGACATCATGAAAACACGGCATTGGCATGTCTGGTCCCTGGAAACCGAAATTCCCATGCACCTGTCTCCTCCCAAAAATTTAAGTTTGAACCAGGCCTGCCATTAAAACTGGTTGCTGAACTCTATTTTAATTCCACAATAATATTAAGTAGTTCCCCAAGGTTTATAAGCAAGGTTTATACAGGGAAGCTTAGTGGAGATGTCATACAAAATAGTCTGCAAAATCCAACACACAGAAGCCACATGATTGTATGCAACTTCACTTTTCTAACAGTTCAGACACCAAACAAAAAAAAAAAAAACCAGCACGGCTAAGTTCAATTTTTATTCAGTAATAAGAGCCGATCTTGCCGACCGGCACAGTAAATGACCACATAATAACAGATATCAATAATATACAATGTGTGAAACGACTACAACGTCATCGATCGGGTGTGGCGCGTTTAATTGGCCAGCAAGCGCAGATCGGCGATGCACTTCTGCAGCGAAGACTTCTCCTGCTCGGGCGTGATGGACTTGAGCACGTTCGACACGATCCATTGGACCATGTGCTTCTGGTTGATGCGTCGGTCGATGTTCTGAGTCTCCACCTGGTAGTCCAGGCGACGCTTCACCTGCGGGAAAGGAACAGGGAAGACGTCGAGATCACAAGATTGTAACGGTAAAATTGGTTATTCTTAGAAGCTATAGTATTTCCAGAATGAGCTAAGCTTTCCATCATGGCCACCTTTGTGCTGGCCTTCCCACCCCCCCAAAAAAAAGAGCTCACTTGTTGAGTGGGATTTTCAGCTTACTAATACTTCATTCTCATCTTCTATTTCAATCTTAGGATAATTAACAACAACAACCTTTTAAGAGCATAAAAAAGCAGAATAATTATGCAAAACCGAAAGGTTAGTGTGAAACCACGCCAAGCACTAGAATCTACATTAAGTAGCATTGTGATGTATTTTTTTCTATTAGCTGGTGAACCTTACATGCAATGTAACGAAATAAGCTGACATGATGGATGGCATATCTTATGCTGGAAATACTGTTGTCAGCAAATATATACAGAAAAATTGATCAAATCCCGTCCCCCTACGGCAATCCCTCAGAACTCAGCCGTGAATAACCAAATCCCGATTCGCTTTCTACGTCAACAAATGATACGTTGCAACGTAACAAACCGCAGCACAACAATTTCCCTGTCACTTGGAACAGTTTCTCTTACCTCCGCCACTACATTTCTCTCTGTTGCACCCGTGTGCCTTCATAAGCCATTCATCGACACATCTACTCTGAAGAAGGTACGTGTGCCAAATCACAACAAACATACCAGTTTTCTATTTGGCAAGAAAATAGAATTTAGATTGCGTTGACTTGTCGACGCTATACGAGCAATGCCAATATAGAGGCAGCAGATGGTTTTCACTGACAGAAGATTGCTAATGGGATCCCACTGTCTACTAAGCTTAGGGCAAAGATGGTGGCAGCAGTGAGGTAATTACACCGACTGAGAAGATGGACACAGGAGCGCACAGTTGAGGTACTTTTCGAGCAGCATTTACCACATTTTCTTCTCAGTTAATTTGCACTCCCTCCTGTTCCTCTACTACCCTGACCTATTATTCCAAGCCTTTTGGCAAACAGAAACAGTATTCTCTTTTATAGAGATTCAATTCAGAAGATCGTGCAGTCTATGAAGTGCTGGGTGATACAATTAAAGAAAACTCATCGTTGTGCGTGAAACGTGACAGATACCTTCATAACATTAGATAGTAAAGCCTGAATTACACGGGTATATTTTCCGTCAAATCTTGTACGCAATCTTGCGCGTAACAAAAGTTATGCCGTGTAAACGCGCAGTTGCGTGCAAATCCGTCAGGCCAAAGACTTGCACGCAAGATTGCGCAC
>QKMV01001358.1:0-16433 GCA_003287335.1 Lednia tumana
GGAGACATTTTCATGCCATAGCAGACTTGCACAGCAGACTGTTGTGGAAAATGTTCCCGTGTAATTCCAGCTTTAGACGTCTTCGGTAGTAACGAGAGAATGACGTAACATGTACGTCCAGGGAGTGTAAATAAAATGGTGGCAAGTATTTTACTGAATTCGCCATGTGGTTCAACTTTGCTTAATGATTACAGACAATGTTGCGTTAAATTCTTCCATTAGTTATAATGTAAGAATTTTCCAGTTTTTAAATATTTTTCAAATAAGAAAACAACTTTTCAGAATATTAAAATTATTAATAGCCGTGTAATTGGCTTTAAAAGTTTATACTTTGTCAAGAAAACAACTACTGAAACCATTTCTCAATTGCAAGTAGAATGAACTTTCCGTTTGGCGTGTGTAGCTTTTGCAAACAGACAAAAATTGAGGAAGATGCCATTCGAGTGAACAACATATTCATTCTAAAGTTTCGCTTGCTCGAATTTTAGCGTGCGATAATTGGCGATTGATTCGCGTTCGAAGGCGACAGAGTTGCCTGCGTGCGGGATTTGACACTTTTTTCACATTTTATTGACACTAACAACAACCAACAGTTACATATAATCTGGATAATGACACACAATGGAAATAGAAAACAAAATTCAATCATTTAATCGGCAAAAAAATAACCTTGCATGTATCATAAAATGGATAGCAGAGAGATGAGAATAAAAGCAAAAGTAAAAAAGAACACAATATCATAGACCTAAGCCAAAACGTACAGATTAAAAAGCTGTTACATGCTTATAACAATGTGACGATGGTATTAACAGCTGAGTAATATAATTCAAGACATTTTTAGCTGTACAACGCTTGCCTGCCGTTATTCAATTCGACAGTTTTGTCCTTTCTAAGAGCGATTGCAGCTTTGTAGATTAGCGCTTGTCCCAGATAAGTCCAGTCACCAGCCACCCAACTGTGGCTAAAATAAACTGCCAGCTACAGAGCCAATTTTCGTTGCACGGAGGATAGATTTAACCAAGGTGCTCAGGGTTCGAAAAATTCCCTATTTTACTTCTTAGGGAAGATTTCGACTTGAGCAACCCAGCTGAAAAATGATACTTTTGACCAATTTCCTTCGGCTTTTCTGGGAGCAAAGAAATCTTGTGGATCTTATATTTTCATCAAGACATCAATATTCCTAATCAACTTGTAGTTACAACGGCTAAAATCGAAAAATCGCTTTTATCTGCTGTCTAGTGTGTGGACATTTTGGAAACTGGAGGTCGCAGACCGTGAAATCCTTGCTCCTTTCGCCCAGTGCAGCGGCGTGCTGAAATGCTTGTTGTGCAGAATCAGGCGATCTCGAATCGCCACTGAAATGGAACAGAAGGCCAGAAGACGACCAGGGTTAATTAACTGAAGCTGACTCGACTCATGTTGCGTCACACTCATCAGCGGGCATCGACTTTCAATAGGGAATCACAGTTCACAGTTCGAGTCTCCTCACTTAAATGTGGCGTAATATCATTTGTTTCCTTCCAAACTAAAGTCCCTTTGAATATCATTGCGCCAAAATCTACCGTCTCGCTTTGGCTTTGAATCCCGATTGTTTCCAGACGGATTGAAGTAGGAACAATGAATGCACATTGGTTTAGTGATCTGATAACTGATCCAAGTATCATCAAAGGACTTTGTTAGTTGATTTAGTCAATTGAAAAGCCTTTAACACGTTTTATCACACAATAATGTGTGGAAAAATGTTAAAAACGATAATTTCGATTGTGTCAAAACTCTAAACTGCAATCGAACGCTTATCAGTTTTTAATACATGCATGTGAGAGGCAAGGATCGAGATTGTTTATTATCTTTGTCATGAAAGAATTGCATCACACAATTATTCCACTTGCACCAAACGGAGCGGATGACTTATTCAATCAAGATTCATTTTCCTTCTCTGCTTAGACCAATTAGCAATTTTCTATGAAATGTGGATTTTTGCCGTTTGGAATCTAGAAAGTTCTCAACAACCGGATAAATATAAACGGTCTCAATTGGATGGAAGTTCCAAGTTCCCTTTTTCGTTCAGAAAAGGAGATTCATAAAGAGAAACTAGTTTCCTGGATTTCAAGAAAACCGATTGTACTGTCACATTACTTTCTTTTTGGGGTTTGGTGCGCATTTAGTAGTCGGGCTTTTCACTGCGAATGCGAGGAGAAAGAATGTTAAATGATCGTCGTATTTATTTCTATCATACAGATCCAACATTTAATTTCAAACGCAGCTTTGACGCCAGCAGATGAAATTACAAAACATCCGGTATTAGAGTTCGGAAAAATACAACGCGCGTGAAATATTCCTGGCATTAAGATACCTGTTTCAATCAATCACCTGATAATAAATTAATCATATCACTAAAAGATTAAGTGCAAAGAAATGCGCAAGTTGCCATGCATGACGCTAGGAAATTCCGAAGTTCCACAGATAACATTTTTTTAAGGAACACTATCGAGACAATTTTAGAACACTCTGTGGATAAAGTTTGCGGCAAAATTTGTAACCTGGCTTTGAGCATCTCATAGGCTTGCAGCCCACATGCTGCAAATTCAAAACCTAACATTAACGCCGATTTTACCAACATTGGAAGGAAGGGAAGCGAAACAGAAAAAACGTACCTCCGATCCGGGAATCAAACCCGGGACCTCTCGCTTGCCGGTCGGGAGCTCTTCCAACGGAGCTAATTGTCACACGTACCTCTCGCTTCGCAGGGTAGGTATGGCTTCTCCTATTTATTTTATAACATTATCGATAGGTAGAACATTTTGACCTACCCAGGATGTGGGTTTTAAGACAGATAATCTACTTTGATGTTGAAATTACATTACGACGACTTATGTGCTAATTCACTTCCCGTTAATCAATCAATCAATCAATTAACCAATAAATCACGTATCACACGAGAGATTAAGTTCGTGATGTGAATGTGATGTTAGTCGCAGTTAGCTGTTGTTTTGTGTAGTCTAACGACGCCCGGCGCACGCCGCACGCCGCACGGCTACGAGGTTATTAGCGCCGTTCTCACCGAATGTATTCCAGGATGGCGCGTTCACTTGGCGCGATCTTGCTGCGTAACGACGCTGCGATGTGACACACTGTCAGCTGTGCACAGCCTTTGGGGTCTTGCTGGAGGATCGATCCAAAATCATCGCCCACAGCTGATCTCCAATCTTCGGGCTAACAAACATTACACATTTATTTATTTCGTGGGAAGACCACACGAGCTCCCAAGCTGTCACCAGCTGGACTGGACTGGGGAGTATTTGGAAAGGAGACGGTAGGAGCCATTTTGCTGGAGGAATTATCCCAGCCCGTTGGTACCTGGAACTTCTGTTGGAAATGAGGGAAAACCCCGCTACTAGGATAGCTGGTCACCAGGAGGTAATCCGGGACAGGCAGGCTCCAGATTGCAGACTGCAGACAATGCACTTTCCATGAAATGAACGGCAGTGCAGAGTTGTTGTTATATATACATAATATTATAGGTAAGGAAAATGAGTTATGATTTTTGAGACTCTTTTCTTCGTATATCTTGAACAAGCACGAAGATTGTTTCCTCCGAAATAATGCGGTTTATTGTCAACTTTTAAAAAACTTGTACCCATATTACGTTTTATCAACGTTTATAAAAGTTGTTACGAGTTCTTAAACCCATAGTGAATATCATTCATAGGAGGAATATAAATCGGCTTCATGAACGGAAGATGAAATTGTGGGCTTGATAAGAGTAACAAGCTAAAGATGGATAAATCGTAAAAGCAATCAAAGAGTTCAAGAGATGAAGGTCTATTTTATTGAAAAACATTATTAAAGTATTAGAAAATGTGTCTGGTCTGGCCAACTGTCATGGAAATTTTCTATGGGGCCCAAGAACGTATTTTTTTTATGCCTGGCGAAATTTAGGATTTAAAAAATACTGATAATAAAAAAAGATAAAAGGTACTCACCATGTGAAATTCGTCAGCTAGAGATCTCTTTTCAAAGAACTTAGCGATGGGTTTTGGATTTCGGATTTTGGTGAAATCTTGTGCAAGCTTATGTATGATCCACAGGCCCCCTAATCCCATTCCACCCAACGTTGCTAACTTGATAAAGTGCCACTGGGCTTTCACAATTCCAACGAGCACCAAAATGAAAATTGTCATCCATATCGATCGGGTGTTCATTCTAAAATCAAATGAAACGTTATAAAGCGTACCTATTCTGGTTAGTGTTGAGAAATAACTAGGTGTTCTACGAATACCTCTTGTTATATGTTCTGTCAACCGCACGTCGATCACTTCTGTACGATGCAAACTTGAACTTATAAATGATTCCAAATAGCAGAGAAAATGGCAGCTTTACTTTCTTTATACTAGGCACACTATGAAAAAGGCGATGTTTTTTTTTCTTTGAGTACGCTTTACTTTTCAGTCACTGTCTCGTCCTACATCAGGTTTTTGTTATTTGTATTCTGGACATAAAATAATGTTTTCTTTTCAGTAAGGTAAGAGACGTTGAGTTTGAATATTGAAATCACGATCTCGAACTTAGAATACTTATGCATGTGTACTAGACATATTCAGGGAAGTTTTGCGAGGGCACCTCTCGATTATGTCAAATATTTCCCGCAGATGTCTCTACGGTAAACAGACAAACAGACATCACTGTAAACGGATAATGTCTGTCAATGGGCAGTGAAGAGAAAACGAGTGATATCTACGTGATCACATTTTTCTGCAACCCCCATACCCCAGATACCAGTTCGGCACAATTAAACTTTTTTTTAAAATCAAATCATTATCCTGCTTGGACCAGTGGCGTTGCCGGGTTCTGGAGCTGTTGGGGGGCGAACAGTAAAAAAATAGTGCACTTTTGTAGCTGGACACTTAAAACTGGGCCTAAGGCTGCCTTAGTACAGGCCCGATTTGAAAATATCTGCAAATGATTGAAACATTTTCAATTTTTTCTTGTACTAGAATAGAATAAAATACTTCTTCCAGTGCAAGAAGTAGCCAGAAGTAGTAAGAAGAAATAAACTAAGCTCAAAAAATGTGTTGCATTTAATTGCATTTACGTTGCATTAGCTAAATAGGTTACTCCTGTAACCTGTCTCCTTGTCAGTTTCCTAGCCTATTCTACCCCCCTGAAAAGTCGTTGTATCACACTGGAAGCTTATCTTGTTTATCGTTATCAAGAAGTACTAAATTATCAAGAATGCTGGTCAAAGCCATGCCCATCCAATATCTCTGTAACGTATTACCCGTACATTCTTCTTATCTGATCCAATGTTTTAAAATCGACCCTGTTTGATGAACCCATATGCTGGTTCTAGGTAGGAATTCTCTGTTATAACAAATGAAATAAAATAAAACCTCTCACTACATTTTCTTCCTTCCATAAAATTGGTTATCATTTTGGGATTTGTCGTTCTTTGTTGACGACAGTACATATCACTTTTTTAGTGAAGTTCTACGATAAATTTTGCGTGCCACAAAACAGTTTACGTGAGTGGCTATAAATGATGCCCCGATTGACAAATGAGCAGATGCACGCTTTGATCGATTTGGTTTGGCAATTATAATTAAATGAAATGAAGGACTGCTGACAGGAGAACAGGTTCTTTGCTTTGCCTTATGAGCTCTGTGATACCGGCTACCAATGCACTTTTCAACCCAGCGCCGGACAATTCACCGACCGATTTACGTGTACGCAAGTGTACCATATCACGCACTGTTTAAAAGACGTCATGATAGCAGAGATTTTTACCATGTTTATTCTCTACACTAAAATACAACAAACACATCATATAATAGCCACTGATTACAACCTCAGTGATAAAAAGTTGCCTATGATATGGAATTTATAATAAACCTCAGCAGACGGATCAACCATGACCCCACTCGCTGCCCCCTCCCCCCAACCACCACCACCACCCACGGGTCCATGACCCAGGCGTAAAATGAACAGGCAGCCACTAAACCGGGTTCCTCCTAAAAGTGTAACTTTTATGGCAGACTACAAATACGAGCTCCCGTTGTCCTGAAAGGTCGTTTTTGTTTTTAGAATGACAGGTCGATATTTTTTATGGATAATAATACGATCAAATTCTTCTCGCTGGACAATTGTAATATCAGCTCAAAAATGGCAAGTCAGGGCGAGAATTCGATCCCTGGTCCACAAGAAGGGCATCTGGTGCTCTCGCCGCTGAGCTAACCTGGTACCGACAAGATTGAGACGATAAAAGCCTCATGGGCTGGTAGATCTCATTGAAGATCTTTTCATGATTATATCCTTTTTTAAATTCATCCATTATCAGGCATTTATCAGGCATTTATCTTGGATGTTGTAAATCTTGTCGAATTAGCAGGGCAGTTCAGCAGCGAAAGCACCAGAGGGTCAATGCCCAATCAGAAGGTCCTGGTTTAGAATCCTCATCCATGACTGACATATTTGAGCTGATAATAGTATTTTTCACCTTTAACAGTTTAACTTAAACATGATTTCATCATCTCAAAACTTCTATAAGAGCGGTCAACTTTCAATCAAAATTGAACATGTGATTGCCACTTTCCAGTCTTGAACGGCGAGCTATGATCGAGTGACCGTAGGCTTGATGAAACATTTGCTGCAGCTGACGTTTTGGATGACGCCCGCGGCGATTCTTCGACTTTTCCGAGCACAAGTACCGGCCTGCGCCCGGTACTTGTGCGGGCATGAAATTCCTTCGTTCCTTTCGTGCTGACTACGAGTTCGCTAAGCTGTCGCTAGCCGGGCTTATTCAAGCCGTGAATGCGCTGATACCCTTGCTTTATACGGGTGTGTTTGATACCCTTGCTTTATATATGATAGCCTCACGTTGGCTATCGCAAGCCAGGTCATGTTTGTTTCACTTGGCCGGTCGCGACTACCGAGGGAATCGGAACAAGGCGATGCTAGCCTTGAAGATGTGCCTACTAATCTTGTTCATGATAGGTATGCTCTTGAGCTTGGTGCTTGTCTCGTTTACTGATGAATTAGTAAGTGATATCTACACTCTCATGTATATATATATACATATATCTGCTTTAGTGTTCCCTAGTATCCAGGTGAATGAAGCTATCAAATGTCACTTACTCAAAAAATCGCATATCTTGCTAATTTGGGCATCCTTGTGTCACATTCTCTTCACATTTCTTCTGGAATTTTCCTATTTTGGCTCCCAGAACGGCAAGTTTCCATTGGGGGGTTGGGCATCTTGGAATCTTACAAAATCATCAAATCTCTTCACGGCTTAGCAAAAAAAGTTTTTTTTTTGTCAATGAAAAGATGAGTCCAGTCACTTTCTTGTTTAGAATCCCCTTGCTTAGAGACTAAAAACTTTGTTAGAGTCTTTTTGCTATATAAGCTGGGGAAATTTTGGCGACTAATTCATAAGAAGCTTCTTTTACTTTGCTATCACTTTACAACTACCGAATTATCTTGGTCCGGATAAAGCAGCAGCAGCGTGGAATTTACTCAATTCGATCGAGAGGACCTTTTTGTAGCTACCTTCGTAAGCCCTAACGAACCAGATGAAAACTGTTGCCGGGCTGTACGTTGGGTCGCCTAACTCCAAGGCGAAGATGATACAAGTTGGCAAAGAGACCGCAAGGGGACTTTGCGCTTGGCCCGGTTTAGTCTAAACTTTTAGCGGTACTTGTTTGTCGTGGATGGCAAGGGCGCTCACCCAAATAATATTGAGGTGCAGGAAATTTCTCGTGTTCTGTTTTTCAGTATTGGGTATTTCAGTATTGGGTATTGGGTGGGTGTTATTGTCTTTGCAAAATCTTCTGCTGTAGGTGGCGTACTCTACGGTACTGGAAAGAGGAGAGTTCCGTACTGCCTATATTCACAGTTTTTGGTCTAAAATATGAGTAAACAGGAAATTCGCAATTTTGATACACACATG
The DNA here is from genome assembly GCA_003287335.1 of Lednia tumana. Classification (NCBI taxonomy): domain Eukaryota; kingdom Metazoa; phylum Arthropoda; class Insecta; order Plecoptera; family Nemouridae; genus Lednia; species Lednia tumana. The sequence continues at coordinate 7,946 of QKMV01001358.1, forward strand.
ACCTTTGATGTGATATTGTGTGCTTCTAAGTGGTACAATACTACAGGGATTTTTAACTTTTTTTTATCACAGGAAATGGCAGGCTGACCTCCGCGAGCTGTACCTGACCTGCAGCAGTGCACGCGCATTGACCAATTTGCCTTTACCAAGCACCACGCACTACGTAGTGAAAACCACTTGAGCTGAATCGACTAAGTTAAATCGGGTTGAGGATAATTGAAAACGCAACTGTTTCACCTACGATCCAAATCCCTTGGGGGAACTGAGTTAAAAGAGGCAATGTGGTTTAGGTCCATTCAACATTAAAGAAAATAAAAATTTCACTTAATTTTTATTCGTAATTTTCATCAATTTTGTAGTACAAAAATAAAATAGAAATAAAGCACAATAAAACGTATAAATATGAATAAGAATAAAGATAAAAAAGCAGAGCTAAAGAAATAAAGTCAATTGCATGAGAAAAGCAAGGAAGTAAAAACAAATTATATAAAGGCACTGAAGATATACCAAGGTCATGACTAAATTTTGATTCAAAATGAACGGGAAGTAAACTTCCTATTACACTTCGTGCGGATAATACTATGATGTCGAACTCAAGCGCTTGCTGCAAATGCACTGATTCATATTTGGAAACATTTTAGTAAAAGTTCGGCCACCATTTCTGGAGAGAAGATGTACGAGGCGGTGGTCCAAATGCTTTATACTGTATTCCCCCGATCCCACCGATGATTCTCGGGGCCTGGTTTCCCTCGCACACCGTACCCCTAACAGCATCATCAACATTAGCCGTGTAGATTCGGAAGTTGACATCCTTGAAATCCAAATCAGCCATCAAAAACACGGGCATCCTATCGGACATTACCCACATATTGTTGTTTCTGTCTACTTTAACATCGCTAGGGAAAACGAGGCCAACATCATCCCTATCAATAATCCCTTGGTTTTGCGGCAAATAAGCCTTCTTCGAGTTCCAGCATCCAACGCTGTTCTGATCAATCAAGTTATACAACATAATTCCAGACTCGGTAATCAGGGACGAAGTAACGTGAGTATTCGGGCCACGTTCTTCGAGTACTGCAAATTCGTGGTAATTGTCTTCCGTACGGGACCTATCACGCAAGATTCGCGTGGACACGGCAAACTCGCGGTTGCTCGACAGCGGGTGGAAGAAGAGTGTACGGAAACCGTCAGCTTTCAAAGCAGATAAGGCGAGACCAAAGATACCTTCTTCACCCCACTGGAAGTTGAGACCAGCGATGTTGTAATCGCCTTTGAGAGGATCGGGAAGGAAGAAACTATGGGTCAATCTCCACGACACATTCTCGGCCCAGTTGTACACAAGCATGCCGTAGCCAAGTTCGTCCGAAGCGTACATGAAAGTGTCTTCACATGTCTGGCCGATGTCAACCGCGATATTGGCGATAAATGTGTTCGCGTTCGTGTCTTCCGGTTTGAATTGATAGCGACGGATTAGCTTATCTGTGGTGAGATCGAACACCAAAACGGCGACGGGGCAAACTTGTTCCGTTGTGTTCCCGATGCCGACTGTGCCCGAATCCAAAACCCAAAGTCGGTTGCACGAATCTGCCTTGATCCGATATGTGGTGGTCACTCCGTCGCAGTTGCCTTCACGGTTCGTCTCCCAGTCGGGGTAGGGAGTGAGCTTTGGGGACTCCGAGTAACTGCCGCTCAAGGAGATGTAGTTTAGCGTGGCGGGAATACCTGGCGAGGCAAACGAAAGGGTATTAATTAAAACAATGACGGCGAATGACTGGCCAAACCACATGCGTAGGTTTGCCTTCTACCAGTCACATTAATGCAGTTCCACTAATGCATTTCCTGATTTTTAATTAATTAAACGATATGCGGCTGCTCATGTCACATAAGAGTTAACAAATTGTTGCGCGCGAAAAGAACCGGAGAAATTTATCATAACAGAAAGGAAAAAGACAGTAGTCTGAGATTCTTCGATAAATATGCTCGTTGGAACAACTACAAGTAATGTGTTAGTAAATTGCATAGTCACAATGTGCATTGTTTTTGTTCACACATTTCTTGCAGCACGCAAGCAAAGAGTTCCTTTTCCGAGTGTCAGATTTCTCTATGTTGAGGTAGGCACCGTTTGCATCCCATACCTCATACGCACCGAGAATATTTATAAAACGAAACGTAATTGACATTTACGATAAAAATGCAGGCAACTAGTAAGTAAGTCATATCGTAATCATATTGATTGCCAGCTACGCTGAATCAAGTTTCGTTATGCGGCAAATGATGCGAAAATATCTTCTTCCGGAATAGTGAGGAAGGTTTAACGACTGAATTATGCATAACCCAACCAAGCTGATTGTTTATTGCATACGGATATAACGATGCATTTCACATACAGTTCTATATATGCAATCCCCGCAAAGCAGTGCACTACTTAATTTTCAACCAACCATGAAGCTATTACGTTATATCTTAAATCAATTAATCAAACAGCCTGATGCTTCATTTTTCATTGGCACCACGTCTCACTTCCGATAAGGACTATAGAAAGACTTTGAGAGGGTATAAATTGATTTTTTTATAACAGATAAACTCCCAGTGGAACTCTGCCGTAGGCATACTTTGATTTAAAGCACAAATGGCACACATTGCATTCATTACGCAAGAAATGATGTGTTCCAATCCATTACACTTTCGTTTCAAACGAAACGCCGTGTATTGGAGCAGTAGGAAAGCATAGCCAGTTTAACTGCATTTTAGATTAGTAATGCATTCGAGTAAAAATAAATTCAAATAGGCTTTTGACAGGTTAAGCATTCTTGTTCGAATTGAAATGAAAATAACCAAACGAGCACGGCAGCGGCGTTGAGAAAGCGCCTGTGTCTGCGTCTGTGGTCCACAGCGTGCGATCGGGACCTATCGCGGATTCGGTCCTGGCGACCGGCCATCCCAGCTGTGGTTTCCCGTGATTTCCCACAAGCATTGCAGTGACATTCTGGAGTGCATCAGGCATCTATGATAGGCACCGGCCGTCTCCTTACCACATCCACATCTTTCCCATCTCCAATCTTCCGATAAGCTGAAACCCAGCTGCACTCCTGCATGCCGAGAGGATATCCCGATAAAGACGTGCTTGCACGTGCTTGCATTTTTTGGGTCTTTGTCAATAGGTATCTGCAGTTAGCACACTGCATGTTTTCATAGTACTGTTACCTACATTGCAATGTGCAATGTCTGACGGCGGTGCTGTAACGTGGCACTTTGGAGGTGATCTAGATATCTAGGTTCTATAGATATAGGTAATAGATGGTAATAAGTACCTTTCACATTGCCCTAAGAAAGCGAAATGCAGATAGGCCCTTACTTCCAATTCAAGTAAGAATAATTTTAACAAAAATCTTCAAGCAAGAGTTTGGTTAGCATTAGAATTACATACAAATTATTACATTTGTAGAACAACTAACGAGGAGTATAGTCTGGCATATTATGTTAATCAATCAATTAATTCCTTCCCGAGTTTAATCTGCAGTCAATCAATCAGTACCCACGATCTTTTGCACGCTCCCTCATAATTCTTATGCAAACGAGATTTCAATGATATGTCAAATTAATGAGAAACAATTAGTACTAATGCGAAATCACGTCAACACTACATATTTCAAATGTAAAAGTGCCAAGGATAAAATATATTACTGGGCATTCAATAATGCGTAGTTTTTACTGAATGTCTCCTAATTGCAAAAAAACGCACAAATAGTTGTTTTTTCAGTTCTCGTGATGTGACGCATGCTCATTTGACAACTGCAGCGCACGAGGCTAAACAGGTAACAGTTACAGATTGCATCTGGTGCATTATATAACACCCATTATTTATTAGTATGATGTGTGCTTAGAAGTTTTGCCAACGTTTCTACTACCGTTTTAAGGCGGGGCCATTTTTAATTGAGCAGTAATTTTTACGCAAATGCATTGCCAACTAGCTGTTTGAATGATGTAGGCTTGTAGGCACATGCAGGGCCAGCAGAGGTAGGCAAGTATAGGCTATTCCATTACTATGCAGTGATGTCATGTGCCATACTATTGAGATATCTGGTTTGTTTGATTTGTGCATGGTAGTGTAGTGGTTTTACTTTTATTCGCTGCACTTTTATTGCATGCTGTTAAGAAAATCTCGGCTCGGCTCAAAGCTGGACATTAAAAATGGATTATTTTCCTGGGAAAACGCCATTAATGATTGCGATTGAAGGACATGAGTGGTAAATACCGTAAAAGTCTCATAGAAAACCTGCGTTTAAAATTATAGTGATGTATCCAATTGCGCACAAAAATTGAAAACATGGCAGCTGTGTTTAAATACGTTAAATATGATTAAAACTTCCTTCGAATTCAGTTTTGATCAGTAGAGTATAATGGCTGATTAAACTGGAGAAGTGCATATAAATGAAAAAGACTCAATAGATTGCGCCCAAAAATGTATCAACTCTAAGCGAAGAGGTTTAAATCCATCCTAAATGCTTACCTGAAATGTGATAAGCCGTTTAGTCCCTAAAGAAAGAAGAAAGACTCATAACAACTCCCAAAAGAAAAGCTTTGTCAATAAATAAGCTTTCTATATGAGTAAATCGAAGCGTCTAAAAGTTCGATTTGTTTTCAAGATCTCCAACGAAAGTCCAAATAAACGTTTGCTTTGAGTTACATAACTGCATTTTGTTAACGATTATCGGCCGGCGTTGACACAATTGTTTTACTAGAAAGTTCATGGGTGATTTTAAACTAGTTGTCTACGGGGACCAAACGACTCGGCCGCCAAAATACTACTCGGCATTGAGAAGTGGGACGAAATGCACATTCCACTTTCGAGCGGCGGAAAATAATCACGGCTACTAATCACTCTGGTTCCCAAATTGGTAAGAAATATAAGAGAGTTTGGTAAAAGATTAATGGAACAGATTACATAGCAGTGCGATGCGTTTGACCGTTACTTGTAATCGCAATTATTATCATGCGTAAACAATAAGATTGAAAGTTCTCGGCGAAAAACTCATATGTGTGTGTACATATTATCATTACTAAATTATTTCAATCTCAAGATAAAAGCCAAAAGGCAATGCACGTAAGATCCCACAAGCGGAACGAATCGTACGCTCAAGTAAGAATAATTCTTCATGCCTACACTCTGTCATGCCCCTCCTATCGTCATGACACAGTTTTATTGCAATTTGGCTTGGAAACCGAAACATGTTTTGCTAGCTAGCTTGAAAATTAAAAACACTTAATTAAAAATCTATTTTTTTGGCACGGAAAATGCATTGGCATTAAGCATTGTTGATCTGGATCACGCTGCATGTGATGCCGTGTTTCGTAACACACTGTCACAACTTAGTAATTTTGTGATAAACTAGCTATCTCCCTTTTCTCATGTACGTCCAGTTTTTGGAACCTGTCGTGTTGCGTATTATCTAGATTGACTTACGCTGCACTGATGCTGGAGGTTAGAATAATTTTTTTGCAGCTCTTTTTTGAAACTCGTACATTTTATTGATAGGTAAGTGAAATAATTTATTGAACTGAATTGATGTTTGGCCCCACTATCAGACTAAAGTATTCAACTCACGATAGCTGGCTCGGGCTAGTCTGACGTTAGGGTCTGAGTACCGAGTACCGAGTATTGACCAACGACTAAAGATTAGGTACTGTATGTTATTTTGTTTTTTACCTCCTCTCCACCTGGGTACGGTGACGAACAGTTTGTCGCCCCACACCTCAATCCCGACCGGGAGGTTGTTTTCGGGAATATATTCTCCCGTCTGCATAGCTCGCTGGCGAGCACTGTTGCTAGGGTAAGCATAGTCGATTGTCCTCCAGTTGTATCTTTCGACCAACTTCCCGGTCTGCCCGCACGAAACTGTAAGAAAAATTGCGTGATAATTACGAAAAGTTAAAAGTTAAATTTAAAGAAAAATATCTAGTATTTGTGCGGTTTTTTTTCACGATGTAGAGGAATTTGTTAAATTATTAAATGACCGAAATTGTATTCACAAAATGCCTCGCTATTATAAAAATTATTACTGTGATTGCCAACTTATGAAATAAGCAATTAAAATAAATCAGCTCAACACAGACACAAATGCTAATAAATATTTTCCATAAATTTTGATTTGAATCTGTGTGCTTGTACAAGAATGTTGACAGGCCGAAACCACAACGAAACCACAAATCCATGCGTTGCTAACCTGCGTTTAGGCCGAACAGCGCAAGACCAATAAGTAAGGGCACCATGATGAGAACTGCGATATTTCCCACATTATCCACTCTGATATATAGATGTGAAGTGGAGAAGGGGAGGGTTTGTCTCGCTCTCGCCCACCCGCCAACTGAATGTCACAAATTCCCGCCAAGAGAATAGAGAGTTGATAGAGTGAAAACACCTCCTCCTTCTCCACCTCATTTCGCTTAGCTTCGGCCAACAATCTCAAGATATTAATTCAACCTTCTGACATGAGACTCACTCTCGTTACACGGCGTTACGTTACGTTAAGTTCGTAACGTTAGGTACTTTACTTTATGTTAGGTTACGTTACGTTACGTTACGTTCACCTTATAGGTAGTCTCATTGAATAACCGTTCATTTTTCAAGAACATATTTACAGAAAGACATAATAAAACTGCCTACTACACATAAGAAGTTAATTAGCTGTATATAATTGTACGTTATCAATGAGAATAGGCATTTTAATTTACAGATCAAGGAAATAATTAAAAGCTTTGTGCTTGTGTTGAGCGGACTCGAACGAGTATTTTCATTGTTAGACTCGGGACACTTTTAGCTACTGGGACAAGAAAAATATGCTTGAATAAATATAACGTTCAGGAACATACGCTGGCTAGTAAAATAAATGGCTCACTAGCTGCCAAGTTTGCTACATCTTACTGTCAATTAAACAGTAAATGGAAATGTTTAGATCCCAAGCTGCATTTCATATCGATGCACTTCATTTATCGGCAAATAATGCAAGTTTTCTGGTCTAGATTAGGGTTAAATTTAGCTTGATTTAGCCACGATTTGCGTTTGGCCTGCGGTTAGTTTATATTGCGTTTGATAGCATGCACGAATATATAATTACCAAAAGCATAAAAACTAGGTAACTCGTTATAAGGTTTAATGGGCATGTGCGAATAGTGTTTAAGCAATATTGACCTTGCATATTACTTTGTTTGTTGCATTAGTTAATTAACTTATTTCATTGAACGTAATTAGTAATTGGTAAATGCTATACCTAGTAATTTTTTATTATCTCATTTGAGGTGGAGACAAGTTGCAAATTATCTTTCTCTATATGGAGGGATGAATGCATTTCATTCAGATTGTACTTTTTGCCCAAATGAAGGGGGTTCACTTATTTGTCTGAAAATATGCGAAGAAAAGCTTTCCATGTAATTGAGAAACCAACGCGGTGTTGTTTGATCATGTCAATGCGAAGTGATTTTTGTACCGTTTATTCATGAATTCATTTCTTGTCATTCGTTCATACGTGCGCGGTAGTGTTTGTGGTCGTTGAGTCAGCATTTAACCCAGTTTTCATTGATTTCCCATTGCGCTGGAAATGAGAAGTTCAAGTAAACTTGCCAAAAAGGGTGGAAGTGAAATTTGTAAGCTCACTATTGAAGCTGAAAATTTTAAAAGCAAGGAAATTACACACGAGTGGTTTAACAACAAATCAATTATCCAGTGATAAGTATCAAATATAACTAGTGTTTTGTGTACACACAACAGTGGTGCAATTCGAAATGGTACGTTTGGCTGATGCTAGAAAGCACGGAGAGATACGGTAATATTTTTCGATCAAATAGATACTTCAATTTGTGAAAACCTTCATGGTTCGTATTCCTTAAGCTTCTTTATAACATGCGTAACTAAAACATATGTAAATGCAGTTCAAATAAAATCACGAAACGGATATAAAAATACTACTTTCACATCATTTGATTATACAAAACTCCAGACCAATGCCACAGGGTGAAGAGTCGATTGCGTCGTTTACCACCACACCATAACACAACCAAGCTAAAACCCACGTCTGCTAAAATTAGCAGCTTTGGAGAAGTTGTCTATATTTGGTGGTACTGGTAGAAAAAACGTGAATGGGAGAGCCCTATTCTCACATAAAGAAGGGGCACATTGGTGCACAAGAACCTTGCTAGAGATATTTTAGCCGACCCGTAAAATCTTGGGAGTATTTGGTGTCCTCGGTAAAATTGAGAGATGCATCTTTTGTGACATTTTCGCGAAGATTCATTGAAAACTCGCTGAGTTTTTATGGTAGAAACTAAAAAAATGCTGAGGTTTGCATCGTGCCTAAATTCTAAGTGTATTTCTATCTCGTGAAATAGCTTGGACTAGCTTGGACTCTAGTATAAATATCACCAAAAATTGTCAAAAATTGTTGTTTTTTTACTAATTTGTGGAGTAAATGGGGGGGGGGGGGGGCCTTTTTTT
>QKMV01001359.1:0-16431 GCA_003287335.1 Lednia tumana
ACCGACGCCAATAGACCAGTGCCACAGGGCCAGTTGTCAATACAGTGCGTCGTTAAACACCATTATATAAAAAAAAACTAACCCGAGCAAACAAAGCCGGGGCGGTGAGGGTTGCCATAACATGGCCGTATGTTTACGAAAACCACGTCCACACGTACCCGATTACAAGTTTTCAAGTGCCGTCTACAACACGTGGTTCAACACAAGCATCTTAATAAACGTATTGGTGCTTATATATTTGGGTTCCTATTTTTAAAAAAGGTTCTTCACTATCAGAAATTATGAGTCCTAGTTATTAAATTACGTAACAGTGCGCTGCATCCACAAAAATATAGTTTGTGAAACAGTTAACACGCGATATTGAAGGTTGAAAGCAATTACATTTACATGAGACGGTTGTGATTCAGTGACGATGGAAGAAGAGTTCGGAAAAGCAAAATGTTATTGAATATTAGAAGGAAAGTAGTGCTTTCGAATCCATGGGTTGCATTGATATGGTGGACTATTATTCAAATCCACGCGTAGAATTGGCGCGCTTCCCCGTTCGCCTCTGCTGGGCGAGCAGGTCCTAACTAAGGGGTCACCCCAAGTGCGGCCACGCCAATCACTCCACGAGTTTACGAACAACACTTGATAGTTCCGAACACACTGCCGCATGATAAGTGGCTTCGTTTCCTCGGTGTAGATGATCCGCAATCCGACACTTTTTGCATCCCAAAAATACTCATAAACCTTTGAAAAAATCTGTGTTTTGAAAATGGTAACGAACTAAATCACAGCCCATATGCATATAATCTGGCCGCAATTAATTTCCAAACCTTGCTAAAATTAGCGACCTACCTCTTAAACGAAGATCCAAAAATGTTTAGGAAACACAACGTGTCATATAAGCCCAGAGCGCGCGTTCGTACCGATTGCCAGCCCTCAACAGGCTCACATCTCGCACGTGAGAATAATTATTGAATAGGGCTCCAGAGGCTTTAATACCGACTCTTACAAGTTGCATACCTACAAAACATCACAGTCATCCCAAAACCACAGAGGAGTAGAATATGCACGGTAGGTGATGTGTGTATAACTGTAGAGGTAAAGGGACCCAATACTTTTATTTAAATAGGGCATAAGGTTATATATTTAAGGATATTCTTAAGAAACAGCCCATAGAAAACTGACGCCATCTGATTGGTGGTTGCTATTTAACAACTAACACCAGCTACAGTGTATCCGGGCTTAAGAGTCCAGTGGCAAATCTGCTCGTCAAAGGAGGTGTGAGAGGGTCCCTACTCTGTAATGAGCCACAAAGGATCGTGTAAAGGCTAGCATTATACTTGAAAGGCTTAGAGAATTAACTGCACTTGCACTTTGTAATTTGCAATGCTCTTTATCGGTAGCAATAGACCCTCTCACACCAGGGCCTTCATCTAAATGTTTTCTACTTTATGGAAGGTTCCCATGTTCTATCACTCACGACACCTCGAAGATTAGAGTGGTAACGGCAAACTACTTAGAAACTTTAAGGGTTGCTTTTTCAGGGGTTTATAAGTTTGTTAACTGTCTTTTAACTATAATTAGCACTCGATTATCACCATGGCAACTTGTCACGCGATTGGCTGTCGTCGCATGACCATGCCTTTCGTGGAAGTGATACATATAGCAATACCAGTTGAACATTTTTAGCAATTGTACTGCAAAAGAAAACCGAAAATTCACGGGCCATAACCTGACACGATATAACATGTGAAATTGATATGGCATAGAGTACTTGTTTTCAATGAATACTGACGAAGCAAAGATCACTCAGAAGCAAATCACGCGTGCTTAGTTTTGTTTTACTCGTAAGTAGAGATAAGCTGACTGCCATTGTGAATAGAAACAGTTAATCTTAAAGGTGTAGTTCATTAATCAAAATTAAAATGAGTGTTTGATTAAATGTGTAGCCATAAACATAATTGCAATATATTCATTCAAAATGATTTTACGTATCCACTCCTCGGCAAGGCGTATATGATCTTCTGATAACATAATTTCCTCTACTGTAAAACATTTTTGCTAAAAAGAAGACTTAGTTTGAATCGTCTGTCTCATTAGCATGATATATGCTGTATTTCCCGGTGGCGCTAGGTCACGCCAGGAAGCGAGGAAGCGAGGAAGTGAAGAAGCAACTCACCAGTTCCTGGCACAAAGACGTTGAACACAAGGCACGTCCACGCGAGAAAGACGGGCAGCACGGGGATGGACGCTCGGATGATGGAAACTGTGTCCACCATGGTCAGGTCTAGTTTCATTCGTTCAGGCTGGAAGAAGGGGAAGTATGCTGTAAACGGTGTGCATGAGTTTGAACAAAAAAGGACCAAGACCGGCAGAATGAAGCACTTCTGGGTTCCGGGATGTATATAATCGTAGGAGTGTTATACTACTTGGACCTGTTTTATGTTCGTCGGAAAATGAGGTATGTGTTTAATACGGTGAATTTCCAAAAGCTTGAATGGATCGCCGAGATCTTGTCATATACATGCAATATCACGGCGAATCTTCTTGCACGATTTGTGAGCTCAGCTCACTACTATTACATTTGGGAACACTTTATTCATGTTTTAGCGCTCTGACCACCAACCCACTTCAAAGCATCAGGGGGAAAGGAGGGAAACGCACACCAATTACTGTGGATATTGATAGATTGAAAGAAAGTAACTCATACGTACATCTACACTCGTGGTGCGACTTTTCTTCTTCGACATCCTCGTCGCGTTGCTTCTCTTCCGAATCGACTCCATAGTCGCTCCATCCTGAGAATCCTTTCGCACCCGACAGCACGCCGCGTTGAGGCAGAACATGGTCGCAAAGCACGCTTTGAACGCCCCAGAGATGCCTTTCCCGCCGCAACAGCCCTTGCTAGCAGCTGCTCCAGCCCCCTTCTTCTTGCTACAGCAGTTGCCAAAACAGCCGGTACTCTTCGCTCCAGGGACTTTCTTCCGGCAACACCCACCGAAGCACCCGGTTCCTTTTTTCTCTCCCGGACCTTTCTTGCCACGACAGCAGCCGAAACAACCGGCACTACCTTTTTCACCAGCAGCTTTCTTCCCACAACAGCCAGTGCCCTTTTTACCACAACAGTTTTTGAACTTTGTCCACCAGCCAGGGGCGTCTTCTTCAGCACTTTCAATGTCACTCGGGCTCGGAGCGTCCTTCTTCCGGGAGCAGCAACGTGGAAAGCAGCCCTTTCCCGGACAACAGAAGCCGGCTTTACCTTCTTCCGCTTCCCGCCCGTCCCGCTTGGGACGTCGACAACACAACGAGAGGCTGGGGCAACAATCAAGCTTCTTGCAGCAGTGCAACTTGTTACCATTACTATCGGTGGTTGGCTTCTTCTTACAGCAGCCGCTTGGTTTACATTTACAACAGTTGAGCTTGCTTCCCAATCCCTTGCAGCAGTTGGCCGATTTGCAGCAGTTCAATTTAGAGCAACAGTTTAACTTCTTGCAGTTGCAATTCAACCGCCTAAACCAGCTGGCAATCCGAGAGCACCATCCCGGAGTTTTGATATTAACACCCTTGCAGCAGTTGAGCTTTTCGCAGATCTTGGGCGTGGTTTGACAGCAATTGAGTCGTTGGCAGAGCCGCGAGCAGACTCCTGGACAGCAGCTAGCGGTCTTCGGGGGCGCCGCGAGAGTTGGCTGGTGCACCCCGTTACTACCCGACGCGAGTCTGCAACGAGCAGTGCCCAGTGAGACGGTTTAAACACATCGGCAATGCAAATTGCATTTGTTATAATTATGGGTCCGGCAGTGCGGACCGGCGCGGGAAGTGCATGTGATCGCGTGTACACAAGGGATAGAAGGTATGGTGTGGTATACGTTATTATACATGTGGGCGGCTTGCGTGGTGGTCGGTGGTGTATGTGCGTAGATTTATTTTATGCTAAACGTCTTTTACCCAGGTGATTGGTGATTGCGTAGTTAGCTCATGAATAAATTTAAGGAGTTTGAAAAACAAAATAAGTATGAAAATTGAAACATCTTGTTGGGTGAACAAGTGATGGTAATAAGATAAAATATCATGACAAAACGGAGTATGACTATGAAAACATGTCAACTTCAGAGTTGCCACCGGTAATGTCACACGTCTTTGAATCGCGATTCGCGACATCATCTCTAATGACATATTGGCCTGGCTTCCTCCTCAACCATGGCGTATGACTTGTGTGTGTGTGACTAATTCATTCCCAGTTCGTCGTATTTTATTGTTGTCAAAGCTCATTATTCAACAACATTTTACAAGCACTAGAATATTGTGGCAACTCCGTCAAAATAGAGTAGATTTCGCCACTCAAAAGACCATTTCTATATTGAGCCAATAGTATTCAGCTTTGTCTAAATAATGTTGTGTAGGATTTCTTTTCTGTAAGATTTTCAGTTCAATAGTAATGGGCGTTTCAAAACCAAACAGCACGCCATTTTCTACTCAGTGGTATGGCTGAAAAACACGCTATTATAAGTATTGGATAATATCTAGAATGACGCCTGAGATCTACAACTTGAGGAAATCAAAATGAACTGCATGCATGGATTTCAACTATTTTAACTGATGAAATGCTTGGTTTTATCAAATTAAACATGATAATGACGGTGCGCCGTCTAAGCGATGAAACTGTTACGGTTTGATTGTGTGGTCTCAAATGGGCATCATACTAAAGGTATGGTACCTACTTGCTTTAATTGCATGGGTTGAGATACGGTAATGGGCACTAGATCGTAACATTTGTCTGACTCTGAAAGAACGGGACTTTTTTGCCAGGTAACCATGTCGTCATGACTAATGAGTAACTTCGGGAGTGCGAACTACTATTTCTACGATCACGGCACCTCCACCATATACGTGGTAGGTGGAAATTGTAAGGCCATCGCGTAACCTCAAATTTGTCAATTAAACGTTCCGAAATATTTAATAATTTCTTACATTTAAAGTCAAATTTTGTAAAATCCTATCATAAATGCACATCTTTGTCAGGTTATAGTCACAATATCTTCGTAACTCCAAAAAGATTCCAACGCGTTGGAAAATGATTGCCAAATTGAAGAAATATATATAAGAAACGAACTCAAATAGGAATAAAAATATTGTCGTTTACAGTATTACACCACGCTTGAATTACTTCTAATTATCACCTTCCTCGTATTATGTTAATTAAATTCCTATTCTCCATTACCATCCGATAATTATTCAGCTCATATTAATCTCGAGCTAGAAAGCTTCCTTAGATACACACGCACTTTGCACATGAGGGCTTCGAACCCTAATACCATTCGTATCCAACTAAACAACAAACAACAATTGCGTCTATAACCGAAAGTAACAGCTCGACATTCATCACTCTCATTTATCGATCAACACCCTCCAAGAAAGGAATCACCGAGAGCGGTCAGCACCTATTAGTAATCGATTTTTAGTCAACCCAGAAATCAGTTCAAGGTAATTACTCTGCCCCCACTTCGTCCATATCTCATCGCTCATTAGGGGTAGGCAGCAATGTCTGTATATTGTTTTCTTTGTTACTCGCGCCGAATATGGCGCCTAGGGGTTCTTGCATGGCAGCGAGGGAAATCGCGTGACGCAACAACTCCTTATCAGCACACATCTTAGTACACGAACTGGGTCGACGCAGATCCTATACACGCTGGAATTGATCCCACTTGAATTTTCGTTGTCTTAACATCATACTGGTGACCCTCTGCATTCGCTGACGTAGGTAGTGGGCAGGTACTACTTAGCAAAATAATAGATAACCAACTGGAAGCAATTTATCTCTTCTCTCCTGCTGAATACACGTTTTGACGAAGAGTCTTGTTGACTTAGCAGGGGGATTGTGTGTGTGCTCACGTTACGAAACGCCAGAGAATGTTACCCTCGCTCGTAAATTGAAAGAAAATGAGACCAACGACACTTGGTTTTAGGTTATCCAGGTCATCATAAAATCCATGTCGTGCAAGCTATTTTTTAGCGGAATGGTAATGTTGTAACGCGGAGGAATTTTTCAAATTGGCACAGCTATTTTCCACATCTGCGCAAGGAAACGCTGTGGAAAACGCATTCTTATCTTTGTGTTTCGCATGCAACAACTCTTTCTATATGTAGGATGTATTATATTATGGCATTAGGCAAAACACCGCTAATAAGGGTCCTGCTCTGTAACCTAAATAAAATAATATCATATGATTACTGGCATTTCTTTCCCTTTTGATTTTCTGTCGTCTGTTTTCTTAAGTTTCTTTAAAAAGACCAAAGATGCTACATGTCTCTAGAATGGGTCCATCGCGCTCTTCAAGGTCCGCTTATCCTCGCGCTCGAAAAAGTAAAGCCTATCAAGCAGGGCCGTCAATGAGCTCGTTGGTGCAAGACATTGTAAGTTTGACTCACTCTGGTCCCGGCCTGTCGTTCCAAGCTTGCCTCTGGAGATTGTTGGCACTCAGCGATTCCATGTCGGCGTCCTCGCGTATCAGGCGTTGCGGCGACGTGATGACAGGCGACGCGTCGCGGATCGTCTTGGCCGAAGTGGTCCTCACCGACGACATGGAGATCGTGGTGGCGGCGCCGGACGCCCCGGCCGCAGAAGTGATGGACTCCAACGACGGCGTCTTAGCGTGGTGGGCCACGCCTCTTCCCACGGCGGTGGCCGATTGGACTACGAAAAAACAATTAAATTGATTGGTTGATATAGAGACACTGATATCGATTAGACCATTAAGGTATGGAAGAAAATGAAATTTAACGGATCAAAAAGAAAGAAATTATGATGGCAAAATGTTCCTGGTCTAAAATGTTTAACGTATTATAAGAACACGCCATAACGTTATGACTGAGGAGCACGGCTTTATTGCATCGAACACTTCTGATATTAGTTATAATAGAAATTTGCTCCAAAACGATATTTAAAGATTTTTGACATACCGTTTGGGCGAATAATTTCACTAGTTGCTTCTTCTTCCGGTAATTCCGCTTCTGACGCCAACAGCATTTCGGCAGCTTCCGTCACTTCTGCTCGAATCACTCCGACGACGCCGTTTGAGCTGACCGACGTCTTATTAGACGAAGTGACGAAGTGCGACGACGCGTCCTTCGTGACCGACTGTGTCTCTATAACTTCAGCGGCGGTCGAAACTTTCGGTGGCGACACCAATAGCGTCATCGGCGACGATTGCGCGACTATCTCGTTCAGATTCTCCGTCTTCGGCGACGGCACCGCCGCCACCATGCGCGTCGCCGCGACGGCCGTCGACAGGCTGGAAGATAGACTCCCCGGAAGACTTGTGGTTAAGCTTGTCACCGACGCGACTCGTTCCATCAGCGACGTCGCGACGTTCTCAACAGATACCCTGGTGGGTCGCGTCGGCGTGGGTGGGGTCATCGTGGACACCGTGGTGGTGGTAGTCGTTACGTTGATAGGAAGGCTCGTCGTCGTCGTGACGGTTGACGCTGGGGGCGACGCCATTGTCGGCAACGCGTACGCGACCGTGTCGAGGGGAAGTCGCGGACGAAGCTTACCCTTTTGTATGACGGGAGTTTCGATCGTCACCTTGATTTGCTCTTCCAGAGGACTTGGGATAAAGTCGACCGGAACTTTGGTTTTCAGGATTCTAGGGTTAGGTTTCGGAGTCTTTGGAGCAATGGGTGGCTTTCCGATTGGGCCTTGTGGTCTTCCAGCTGGATAAAGTCCACCGGGAGAGATTCCTCTTTTTCGCTGTTGAACAGGAATCCTCGATGGTGATGTGACAGCAGACGGGGATTGGCTTCTCGATTCGGGAACAGCGTCTATGATCATCTCATCCGGAAATATTCTCCCTCGTACGGGCAACGGGTTCATGTTGTTCTGCCGTTTCAAGATCGGAGAGCGTCCACTAGGTCGGGACTGATGCGTTGTAACTCTCTTCGGGGAGAGAGTTCCTTTGGGAGGATGCAAGACGATCGAGTGCCGAGGAGAAGTCGGCGCAGAGCGCTGTGGAGACGCGTTGCTGGGTCGGCGTCTAGGGGAGGTCGGCGTTGGCCGGGGCTTTGGCGGAGTCGAGGTCGGAACGTACGCCTGATGCGGACCTTTGCGCGGCGACGACGGAGGTAAAGGTTGGATTATGGAAGAAGTGCGTCGAGGCGACGACACGGAGTTTTTGGCAGCTGGTGTCCGTTGTGGACTCATCGGCGGCCTCCCAGGAGAGATGGACGCGCGACGGCCATGCGTAGGAGCGACGCGTTTGGGACTGTTGGAAGGAGAGATGGGAATGCGAGACGGTGGAATTGCTTTAGTGACCAAAGCTTTCTTCGCGTTGTACGTCGCGTTGTTGGTCTTCTTCGGCGACGGAGATGGTTCACGGGACGGCGGTTGCGACGGGGGCTTGAACCCGCGCCCTCTGAACGGGCTGACTCTCCCAGAGGGCGACGGAGAGCGGGACGCATGCGGTGACACGTTGGACACATTCTCGGCGAGTATCACAAACGACGACTTCTTTTGCCGAGGCGCGGCGACGCGGTATGGCGTCGGGGCGGAGGGAGGCGGTGGTGCGTGGTTCGCTGGAGGCAGCACGGTGAACGCGTTGGCTGGACTCAGCCCGATCAGGGTGCTGACGCGACGGGGCGGTTCCGGCGGCACGTCACCACGGGCCTGACTGATGCGTCGTTTGTCAGGGTTCGACCCCTGGGACGAACGTCTGGTTTCCATCGTGTATTGAATGTGCTAATTAACACAGACTCGCGAAACTTGAGTATAGGCACTTGCGAAATATCTCAGAAAAAGTTTCAGGATATATCAAAATAATAATATTATATGTACAATAAATGAAAATAGTAAATGGAAATTGTCATACCTTTAACATATTGATGCTTGGTTAACAGCTTTATAATCCATTTCAAATTGATTAAAAGTCACTAAGGCACAACTCAACTATAAAAACACCGATCACTGAGGCTATTTCAATCAACCGCTCCACTCGCACACTTGCGTTTAGTCACTTATCAGCACACATGCATCATCGCAATCTTGTGTCTAAGACAGTGGCAGGTGTCGATGATGTGCGCGGTCGACCTCTGGCGTCAGGAGTGCGATGCAAGGCAGAGCTTCCCGCGAAGTGTATCATACTCGTTCTTGGCTGGCTGGCCCGGTCGGCGGTCGGTCGGTCGGTCGGTGGGTTTCACGGTGAAAAGCTCATACTGCGAAATGCCGGCGATCGTCAAGGTGAAGTGCGTAGGATAAATAATGCATGATCCGAAAAGCCCGTCTTGTGTGACGAGCTGATTACGTCCGTGTTGATGATGTTGATGAGAGAGCCCCCTTCGAGTTCGAGCACCGCCTGGCGTAGAAGAGAAATGTCGGAGTGTAGAGAACAGTGTGTCGTCGGCCAAGTGTTGGAAACAATCACACGCCTAATTAACATCATGTGTGGATAATCAGGCAAATTGCTCTCGGTGTGAAAAGAATGAAACGAATCATCGTTGTGCAGTATGATAATGCATGTCATAGCAAATTGACTTTCTTGTGAATGCGTATACTATTAATAATGATTCGTGATCGTTCAACTCGGCTTGCTTAACAGAGCATGGCTTCCAAAGTCACAAAGCTATGGAGAATATTTCTAAGTATTTTTAAACAACAAAATTCTACATTTATATTCATAACGGAACATTTTTAAGAAATATAATATTGTAATGGTGCGCTAATGCATTAGAAGCATTACAGTTACGGTTCCTAAACTGCAGTCGTGCAAAACTTTTGATGTGTATAATTGAGTTGAATGTTCGTAATTCTTTAATGAGTGAATAGACTTTTGAAATAATATTCAGAAAAATATTATTTTTGGAGTTAGCTAGGAAAACAACAACACGTTGTATATATAAAATGAACAAGCCTGGATTTGGCATGGAGGTTTGAGTTTATTGGACATGGTGGACTTGCGATTTCTATCTTGATATTAGAGTTGTTTCGGGACTAAATAAGTGTTTAAAAAACAAATCTCACATCACAAGAAAATACCTTGTTTCGGTTTAATTTAAAGTAGGGGCGAACACGTCCGATTTTTTTAATTTCTGGCTCTGATTTTATCTGACATTGATGATCGGTGATTTTAACAGGAGCCGTTTACAGATAAACACAACTTGAGTCTTCCTTCAAAATCAGGAGTGTGCACCATTTTGTACACACTCGATAAACGCAGAGAAATCTGTACCTGGCTCATTTCGCGGTGTCCATATTGTAATCGAATCAAGCCATGGCAATACTCACGCGCAACACCAACGCAATCACCATAAAACGTATAGTCAAAACAAACGCACAAAAATGTTACAACAAATCTCACACCATACTCACTTGCTTTCAATTTTCCGACGCTTTTCCGACGGTCCGTAAAGTCGACGCTCGTCTGGTCTGGCGTCGCGACGCAGAAATCTCTCTACTGGCCACTGGCTAGCTTGCTCACCGGCGCGTCGCCCCAAGACCTGCCCCTTTAGCTTGCCGCAGATTACTGTGTTGTTGAGTCGTCCATCTCACCTGTGGCCTCCTTGGGGATCGATCCCGGGCCCCATTTGCATGCTAGAAATTCTAATCACCGTGTTCCATTCCTTGCCACCCTTCGCGTTAGGGTGCGTATCATGGCATGCCAATTGCTACTAATTCTTATGCAATACGCCAAGATTTTAATAAAATCTCTTGGCTGCATATTTGGTGATGTTTATGACGTTCCACGTACATTCCTTTGGAATACATTGCCTGGTGGAACATGCACCGACTTGTATTATTAGTTGTAATTTAAATTAAGTTCGTCTACATTGTGAATGTATCATACCATGCCAGTGTTGGTCAATCTTATCATTACGAACCGTTGAGTCTTTTCTAAAATCTCCTGATTTCAGGACGACTTTATCGTCCTGATAGTTCACCACTCATTGAGTGTTCGAAATAAAAACAGTGTATGAGTATTTGAAGGATAATCTAGAAGAAGCTTTGACACGGTAAGGAATTGAATATTTTATTTTGAAAGCGAAAAGCATTTTGGCGCAATTAGTGGCAAAACATACAGACCAAGATCAGAATTCACGTGATCGAGTTTTGCGCCTTTGTTAATATTTCGATATGAATCGAGGACTGGCCCCCCTGTGTCGCCGGCGGCTTGAAAGAAAAAAGATTTTCTTAAACTATTTGTATGATTTTCGGATAGAAATTTAACACGCAGCTAGCGAAACACGTAACGAGGAGTATTTTTAGTTTTATAAGAAAGGATTACCGTGCAAGTTCTTTGCTGCGGACACGGGCAATCGTGTTGTGGGAAACTGTAAGATCGCATTTTTCGAAATTCTGGTAGGCCTACGTACACCTGCTGGAAATTGAAATTATGGAACATCCCAATTCCTAGTCACCGCATGAATAAGTTAATACTATTTTTGATCATTCATATCGGAGCTTGGAATTGGTATTGAAAGAATATGATAGATATAAAATGTGATTTAAACCATCTACATTGTGAGGCATCTGTATCCATAAATTTTCGTAAATTTCATTTGACATGTCTGATAGAAATTTGTTACTGACTAAATTCTAGGTGAATGAAAATGAAAATTTTACCGGGATAAGAATTAGGGTACGAAAATGACGCAGGCGTCTTGAAATGTAAAGGAAACATAAAATATATCACTTCTATAAACCTTTCCAGTTCCTTCCATGCCACAAATTCAATGTCAGAATGCGAAAAAAAGACGCCGTTAAGATTCGTACAAAGAAACTAGAAAGTGTTCCATTGTGTGCACTGGTGAATAATGAGACAATGGTAAGATTATTCATTCAAAGATGGCTGCCCAATCGGAAATCGCGTGCTTGCAAAACTCTGGCGTGATAATCTCACGATATAGCCAGATCTGACTCGAAGCGTGGGCTAAGTTGAGTAACGACGCATCGAGCTGCGGTGGTGGTCACTTTGGAGTTTGGACATACCATCGATCGTTTCGCACTATATAGGCATAGTAACGAAGAATACTATGCACGATAGAACTGTGATTAAGTTTGATGGAGCTCGTCACATAGCATTAAGCTATGCTGTCATCCATGCTGCAATATAGACCTGTGGTAAATGATAACATGGCCAGTAATGGATTTTACATCATATTGTGTTGGTATATAGATGATATCGCCCCCTGCACTCACCTTTCCAGCTAGAATTGGTTTTTATCGAAAACGTATCTGTAATAAAACTTAATAGGTACTTATTATTAACAATAATATCGATGGCAAGGATCAGTACTATAAGGTAAAGCTGCATCACCGTCGCCAATATTGTGGTCAGCTTAAATTTTACATTGTCGCATAATATCACAAATATCTATCATAACTAGCCTAGCGCCCGCCCGATGGACGGAAGTTTATTTCGGCTTCACCACACAATTTTGGCTTCGCCACGAAATTTTGGCGTCGCCTCGAAATTTTTCTTTGCCTTGGTCTGTGGAAGTCACCTTTATTTTCCCCGATAGGTTAGATCATGTTTCCATCCGATGGGCTTCGCCTCAAAAATGTGGGCTTCACCTTAGAATTTAGGCTTAGCTCTGGTGTGGGCGTAGCTATCTTTATCGGGGTTCTTTTACTCGATGTGCCAGACCACGTGTCTGTATCGTCACAAAGTTTTTTCTTTTTTGTGTATTAAAAAATAAATTACAATGTTAAAATTTTAAAAATTTGACCATCGGAAAGAAGTCCGCACTGCATTAGTCGAAATCAAATACCATATCAAACCAATCTGAAATGTAATAAAATGTTGGAGTGCCTCGCCGACGCCCCGAACAGCGCACATTCATACTTTTTTGAACTGGACACACATGTGCGTGAACGTTCAACTGTCGTCATTAATTGGATGAAGGTAGCGAGCGAAGCGAAGCGTTACTTCAATTCGACTACTCGTAGAAAAAAAACATCGGGGATTTTTTTGTTCCTTTTTGTGTGTGTTTGTTCGTTAAAAGCCGTTTGGACCGTAAAGCGCGAACAAGTCCACACAAAAACCAAAAAAATGTACGTCATTAGTCACGACGTAAAATAATTTGATTTTTTATTAGTGGACAGGTTAAATACTTAAGATCTGTGCACATAAAACGATCTTTAGAGAGTTGTTCAGCCCATTCGCTGACTGTTGAATGATAATATCTGTGCATGCTGCGAATATGGGTATCATTCGGTCACGGGTTTGTTATTTTAACCACAAATAAATATTACGAAGAATTAAACTTTTCCGAGTCTCACTCCAGTATTTTCTGAAAAAATAACACATCGTGCTGGAAATGCCCCAAATTTTGAAATTATCCCCAAGTCCTGACCCTTATCGTAAGCCATGTGCGCCTGCGAGGCAAGGTTTTAAGTGCTCCCCCACAAAAGCCACCCAAAATCCTGTGCTGCATGAGATTGGGAAATCTACATGAGATTGGAGAAGCGCTAAGCTGAAGGCTTTATTGACCATTAATCAATCAGTATTGCGATTAGCTGATGTGATCTATTGCTTTTTGCTAATATCGGGGGCACGCCCAAAGGAAATCTGGCTAATTTACCCACAAGACACTACGATGAGTTGCCTCAATTGCAATCTCTCACGTGCCTGCCTACCGCACTCAGCCGCAATGAGGCGGCTACTCGCTTTGAATGGTGCAATGGGTTTACCCCAAAAAACAATTTATTGAGCCTTCGACCTAAAAGCTTTCGAAAATTCTAAGGAAACGCGAATAACTTCATTGCGTGAGATTTGTTCATGCTAAATCAAAGGTTAATCATTAGCTACAATTGTAAGGGTCAGAAAATGTAACCTAAAGATAAATTGGTATTTGTGGAAAATATCCACGCAATAGCCAGTATTTTAGAGTTGTGATTTTTTGATTTTTAGTCAGTCAGGCCCGACGTGGCGCATCCGATTGTGGCACGGCCCAATCCAAGACCTGAAGGCTCAGAATGTTCATCATCTTACCTGGCCCGAACATTATCCTGAAAAGTAAAGCAAGGCCCAAAAAACCCCGCAAGCCCGAACGTCCGAAAAAGCCCGGAAGCTCGACAAAGCCCGGACTGGCCCGAAAGTTTGAGACGGCCCGAGACAGCCTGAAAGTGCAAAATTATTCAAAGCGGCTCTAAAAAATGTGATTGTTGGCAAAAATGCTTTGAGGACATTTGACTAGTTGCTAAAATGAGTTAAATGAGTTATTCGAGTTGGTTAGAGTGTGATGCAACATAGCATCTATTGTTCCAAAGCGATTTTTGAAAAATGTCAAAGCCTCTTGGTTCAATTCTCCTTGTGAGATCTACCACTCGTAATAATTAAAATCACTTCCGAAATGCCGTACCCTGCGTAGCTCAGTGATAGAGCAGTTGCCATGTAAGCAAAAAGTCCGAGGTTCGAGTTCTCGAGTAAGCAGGTATTTTTGAAGAGATTTTAATATTCTTCAAAGCCAATGAGTATTTTATACAGAATTTTTTAACGCACTTATTTATTTATGCCGTTTAATCACAGTAGGCACATATTTCAATTGAAACCTTAAAAAGCCCAAAGCCCGAAATGTTTGATAAATTAACCCGTAGCGGCCTGACTTTGCAGCTCATGGCACCGAAAAATTCAGTCTCCGTGAAATTGTGTTGCTTAATTTTCGATTTTGAGTAAGATGACGCCCAAAAAATACTACCCCCAGAAAATTTCTGCATTCTAGATGTCTCATTAAAAAATCATTTATTAAATTATTTATTTAGTTTCATTTATAAACCATTAAAACATCATTTCAAAAATCTGTTCCAAGGGTATTTTCTTTTTAATTGGAATGCTCTCGTTTTCTTGAAGTGACTCATGACACATGACTCATGACTCATGACTCATGACGCAGTACGGCACAACGAAGCACGTAAATCACAATAATAATGATAATTTAATTAGGACTCTCCCAGTTAATTTAACACTATTAGCACACACGACTTTCCTACCCTACATGATGTGCTTCATCAGATTCACCGTAATACCGTAATACCGCACCCCGCGTAATCAATCTTCCCCCATCGGCTCTGAAAGCCTAAAGCACATGAAACATTCCTGTCAAGAATCCACAGGGAGGGAGTTCATCGCTTGAATATTTAGGTACTGGATGATACAAAATAATTGTTACCTAAATTACAGGTAACTTCATAATCAGGCTTCTGAGGAAGTTTTCGTGTGGGCCCCTTCGAAGACTGCAAGAGTTCCCAAGTAAAACCACTAGAAGCCCACATATATCTGCAAAGCACACAAGTGCTGTCTTAGGGATAAGTTTTATTCTAAAAATTCACAAAATGCCAGTAGTAAAAACAGCTTTTGTCAGGAGTGCCTTCCTGTAATTATATATTTAGAAAAAATCAGTTTGAGAAATGTATATTTGGATTCGGCTGACACAAGATCCCAGGAATAGAGGACTATCAGCCATACATCCATCCCTTACACACAAGGGAGGGTTTTAAAGAAATGATAAATGCCCTTAACTCTTTGAAGCATGGTAGTATTGACAATATAATAAAATTTATTTTATTTTTTCCCGCTTTTTGCACAGTGGTAAGCTCTCAATACCACCTTGTAAACATGAAATGTGTAATCTATTAGAGAATAATACCCTTACGTCCCCTACCACCCCTCCGTCAAGTGGTTCACTATAGGTGGCACAAGAACTCCGGCCATTCAAAAATAGCGAACCAAATTGATAAAATTGAAAATACGCCTGAGCACCCCAACAGAGCGCATGGCCCAATGAAAAAAGAGGCAGAGTTTATTCGAAATAAGAAAATTCTTGTTAAAATTTAACGTAGAAGGAACAGATGAGAAATACAAAACCTGAAGACGTAGTATTTAGTTTTAGATTAAGTTTTGGTTAGAAGAGTATTTAAAATTTAACGGCTGAAGATATGATGCAAGTGATGCACAGACATATTTTTTAATCTGGAAAAAGTGTGAACACACATAATAACACAGAAATAAATTTTAGATGATATGTAGAACAAATTCGTGTCAAAGTGGTGGTGGGCCGCAAAAATCAGAGCGCAGGCCGCAGTTTGAGTACCACTGCACTAGAGGGTATGTGGTGTGAGAGGGTCTGTAGTGAGTCTTATGACTCGTGCAAAGGTTGTCACTTGTCATCTGTGGAAAGGTTTAGAGAATGTAACTGCCAAGTCAACATTTTTATGAATAAAGAATTCACACCACATATCCTCTAGTGATTGGCAGCCTGTTCAAAAAGCTCACAGGATACCTCCTTCAACCAGAAAATTTGCCGCTGCGCTCTCAACCCCGAACGGAGTTTAGTTTGATACATCACTCATATCTTGGTGGTCCTTCTTTTTTTTTTATAGTGGTGTTTAACGACACACTGTATTGACAACTGGCCCTGTGGCACTGGTCTATTGGCGTCGGTGAATGATAGGGTGAT